>PTEX01000260.1:934872-1020286 GCA_003342815.1 Eudromia elegans | reverse complement strand
AGGACCGGACCAAGGACTGACCCCTGGGGGACACCACTATCCACAGGCCTCCAGCTGGACTCGGCACCGCTGATTACTACTCTCTGGGCCCTGTCATTTAGCCAGTTCCTAATCCACCTCACTGTCCACTCATCTAACCCACTCTTCTCAAGCTTGCCCAGGAGGATGCTGTGAGGGACCGTGTCAAATGTCTTGCTGAAGTCTAGGTAGATGACATCCACTGCTTTGCCCTCGTCTATCCAGCCAGTCACTCCACCATAGAAGGCTATCAGGTTAGTTATCAGGTTCCTATGCCTTTCCTACCCGACTGAAAATGTGACAACACATTAAAGGCTGGAAAGAGCTCAGGTCCTTCAGGAACAAGAAATTAAATAAGATACATAGCTACTCATTCTATACAGCTTATGACCTCTATGAGGTAATATTTTAATAATTTTTGGAATCAAAAACCCCAAAAGTCTAATATGATACTAGGTCAAGCTAAAATTATCATCTAATGGCATACTTCAAGTGTCGTTAAGTTTGATTCATATTTTTCACAGGTTCTCACTTGAGAAGTTTTAATTGAAATTATTTTCTCACAGAAAATTAAGATCTAAAAATGTGCTAATGTAGGGCATTGTTCAACGATAAAGTGTTATCTGTAAACAATCTAAAAAAAGAAGTCACTCTTATTGTCACATTGTGACAGTGATCAGACTGAAAGACCCAAAACTGACTTACAGAAAGGTCACTTCGTTTCCACATACCTTCCAACTCCTCTTCAGAAGAAAGGAAGACAGTGACAGGACTCTTTCCTCAGTGCGTCATATGAAATGTGGATGAACACTTGTATCAATCCACAAGATTTTCCGCTCTACATCTGGCTACCATTTATTCTCTGACACTTTGCACAACAATGCAACAACTGAGAATGTCCTGTGGTACAGGCAACTCCAGCCAGCTTGACTGGCCAACTGCACCAATTTGACTGGTCTATGTGAGGAAGAAAAGAGACGCAAGAAGAGGGGAAATTTTGCATAACCTATGCATAACCTAAGACCCAAAGGACATCCTGTCTAACACAATCTCAAAGTCTGTTATAGACATTGACATTACAAAGTTATGCAGTTGACTAGTTTGACAGTCAGACACAAAAATAACAACTGTGGATGGAAAAATAAGCTGTAGGATAATGCCCTTTTTTTTCTTTTTTTTTAATATTAAAAAAATCCCAGAGGAATAAAAGTGTTCTTTAATGTTGCTGAAATTTGATCAAAGGAAAAACATACAAACAAAAAACAGGGTGTCCATGGTTACCCTCCTATCCCACCCATCACTTTGCAGAAACACAGAATTAACAAGGTTAGAAGTGACCTCTGGATATTGCCTAGTTCAAACACCCTGCTCGTGCAGAGTAACCTATAGCAGCTTGCCCAGCACCATGCCCAGTCGGGCTTCGAGTATCTCTAAAGTTGGAGATTCTGTGACCTCTGTGGTTACAGCGTCCGATTGCTCTCACAGTAAAAACCAATTCTTATGTAATCTCCTATATTTCAACTTGTGCTCATGTCTCTTGTTCATTCACTCCATTCATCAGATACCACTGAAAAGAGTTGGGCTCTGTTTTCTTTACACCTTTTCATCAGGTATTTACACATATAGATGTACTGACCTCCCCATATCTCCTGAGCTTTCACTTCTCTATTCTGAACAGTCCTAGCTTTCTCCAGCCTTTCCTCATAGCAGAGAGGCTCCAAACCCCTAAACCATCTTGGCAGACTTCTGTGGAATTCGCTCCAGTCTGTCCCCATCTGTCTTGTACTGAGGAGCCCAGCACTGGACACAGTACTTCCAGTGTGGCCTCACCAGGGCCACACAAGGGCAGGTTCATCCCTCTCCATCCACTGTCAATGCTCTTACTTGTGCAGCCCAGCATAATGACAGCCTCCTCTGCTACAAAGGATACATTTCTGGCTTATGGTCATGTAGCAGTCCACCAGCACCTCAAGACCCTTCTCTGCAAAGCTGCTTTCCAGCAGTTCAGCCAGCAATCTTCATTTATGCTCCTGTCTGGAGGACAGACAGGAATTGTTCCTGTCTGGGAGTGAGACCCTGCACTTGCACTTGTTGAACCTCATCTCTACAGCTTGTCCAGGTCCTTCTGAAGGGCAGCAGAACCCTCTGGTGCATCAACCACTCCTGCCAGTTTTGCACCATCTGCAAATTTGCTGAGTGAGCACTTGGTCTCATTACTGAGTTCCTTAATGATGTTCAATACAAGTGGTCTCAATATCAACCTGTAGGATACGGGCCACTAATAGGATGCTGATCATAACCCTCTGAGCCTGGTCAGACAGTTTTCAGTTCACCTCACTGTTCACTTATCTAATGTATTCTTCATCAGCTTGTCTACGAGGGTGTTAAAACAGTGTTGAAAGCCTTGCTGAAGTTGATATACATAGCTTATAGTTCTCCTCCCTGCTCCACCAAAACAGTAATTTGGTCATGGAAGGCTATCAGGATGGTTAAGCATTATTTATTCTTCATAAATCCATGACGAATACTTTCAGTCACCTGCTTATCCTTCATATCGTTGAAAAGAGTTTCCAGGATTAGTTGCTCCATCACCAAGTATGGTCAAAGTGAGTGAGGCTGACTGGCCTGTAATATCTTGGATCCTCCTTCTAGTCCCTTTTGAAAACAGGAGCGATATTTGCACACAACAGTTCATAGGGTGGGGCGAAAGCCTTTTGTATCTCACATTGGGAATACTGGAAATCAAAGTATAGCATATGTAAGAAGACAGAAATGGGACACAATATATACTAAGAATTAGACTTGCTTAGGGTTCATCCACAACTTGTTTAATAGAAATCTGTGAACCAGATACGCTTTATATGCCAGTATCTGTCCTGAAATACTTTGTAAAATGTACCATTACTTCCAAGATATACCACTGGATTTGAATGCTAGTGTATTGGTTAATTTGAACTCATTTGATTTCACTTGTTGACCAAAGTAACACATTTTCAGGCCTCTAAAAAACCTTTAAACTTGCTGGGAAATTTCAGTTGAACTTGACAGAGTAAAATGTTTTAAACGAAAAATCCTTATCTTCTTTAGGAACACGCTAAGCCAGATGTGGAGCAGAGTCTATTTTATGTCTTCAGTGAGGATAAATCCTCTGGAGTATTGGCAACATTAACTTTATTTTGGGGAATAATCAGATTAAGAAAAGGTAAAGCAGAAACTACGGGATATTAGCGAGATGTTTTGGAATTGTAACACCATAACACTTTCATCTGAGGCATGAAGAAACACATGAAGAAGCCCAAAAAGAACATTTCAGAAAGCCATGTGTCCATTAATGAAATGTCAGAGAAAACAGCCTTGTCCCACAGAAAACCAGCTTGGTTCATATACATGAAATAAAACAATGCTCAAAATAGTTTACTGATGTAGGAGCAGCATGGGATTCACCGGTGCTCGTAACACAACCTTAAACACTAATCCCTTGCCAAGGATCCTGCTCTTGCCTCGTCTGCAGCTATCTTTGGGTCTCAGGTCACCTTCTCAGTTTTATATACACATCTTGCTGTTTTTGAGCATGTGGATATAAAAGCATAAGTGAAACTTTCTTATGAAAGAGTATGAGCCAAATTTAACTTGTTCAGAAATTTAGTACATCATTATCGTTTTCCATTTCTCTATGATCTCACCCAGATCAGATCACTCTGATCAGATGCCCATTTATTAGAGAGACTGACATCAGATATTTCCCTACCCTTTGGCATCATGAAACTCCCACCCACACACTTTGCCAGAATTGCAAGGTAGAGGTTAATTAAACCTATAAGCACAGTAGACTTCTAGTTTGCTGAAACCCAACATTTCCACTAGAACCAGTTTTCTGGTTTTCAGGTCATAAAGCTGTCATATTGTCATATGACAAAAATAAGAACTCCTCCCTCACCCCCCAGCATATAATAAGCAAATATATAACATGTATATTTGTCGACTTCGCAGAGAAAAGTCTCTCACCTCGGAAATGACTCTTCATTCCCATTTTCTTATTTCAGGCCGTAGAGAGCCTGGTAGGTCAAAATAACAGGCAGAAGTAAAAAGGCACTGGCTCCTCAGCCAGCCATGGAGATTGCAATTTCATCAGCTATCATTTCTGCCCTTGGAAGCACATCCAGGTGTCACCTGCAGTGCCAAGGAACCCACTTTCCACCGTGACTAATCAGGCAGGCACTTGGCCTCAGGTATCAAACATACAAGTCTGTTTGCTGCATATTAGAAATGTGTTTTGCCTGGACTGTGAATGGTTTCCAAATCACCAAATAAAAGTAATATTTAATAATGACTTCACAATTAAAAAGTGCCATTCTGATTCTTCCCCACACTCCAAAAATATCCCCCCCCTTTTTTTTTCAGCAGCATATCCAAATGTTGGCAAGTGAGAAGCATCCCTAAGTGCTTCCTACTTACAATCTACCAGAAGTGATGCTGTCACACTAATGCTGCACTATATCAATCCTTATAGATAACAATAACCAAGCTGCATCAGAAATAATTCCTCCAGTAGAGCAGGCATGCAAAGAAAATGACGTTTCCCTATAATATACACCTGTAGAATATTCATGAAAAATGAATATTTATTAAAACTACCTTTGCATTCAGCATATGAAATTTAGTACAATCCCAATCTCTTGATCTCAACAGCAACTAAAGCTGAGCTGACAGTGTGATTCACACCACCATCTGCCAAAATACTGATCTAACCATACAGCATAACTCAGTCAATACAGAAAAAAAAATGCATTAAGTGGTCTAGTAATTACCTGTTTTGAGCAATGCAGCTTTTGACACCTACTGTTCTTTAAATGAAACACACAACGGTGCTTGCTTTTGGTGATGGTGGGTTTTTGTTTTCTGTGTTTGTTTTGAACAGGCTCCCTTCTCCTTTAAAGGAAAGCACCCCTGTAAATCACAACAAATTAGCTAAACTGCCGTTATCTTTTTTTTTTTTTTTTTCCCCCTAAGAGGAACAGAACAGAACTTTTCTTCACTTTGTCATTTTTTCAATACTCGCACCACAGCAACTGCTCCTGCACTAACCCTATATTGCACATATAGCCGACTGATACCTTCCTTTACTTACATTAAAAAACTCTCACTATACTGCTGAAGATTCAAGTACCAGAATCAGCTTTAACATCGCAGTACTTGCTCGGTTTTGCCTTTTCAGAGCCGCTGGTAAGTCAGCTGCCAGCCTTCCATGTCCTTGTTAGGTCTCCCTTGAAGAGGGAAGGGCTTTTTGAAATTAACTCCGTAAATCCCTGTCTCTGTGATTCGGGAGTTTGCTTTGTGTTCCTTATCAAGTTTCAAATTTTCCCTCCGGTGAGCGAAACAAACAAACAAACAAATAAAAAAACTAAGGATTTAATAAGCTAACTCTGCTATTTTCCCTGTTAAGCATGCCCAGAGCAGCGTACTTTTTCGGGTTCAACACTCCCGCTTCCGTCACCACAGATGGGACGGCGCCACGACCGCCGCTCAGAGAGCTTTGCTCAAACCCAAACAGGCAAAATTTAAGGGAGGAAAGAGAGGGGAAGACACCCTACCTAAAGCTTCCCAAACAAAGACACCGCCTTAGAACTATCAGGCCCACTTCGGTGCCCTAGCCAGCGCCATGCCCCGCTCCTCCAGGCCCGTTTGCTCTCGCCCGCGGCAGCACCGCCCCCTGCTCGGGGGCGGAGATGGCGGCAGAGACAAGCCCGCCATCGCCGCCTCCGCGGGCGCCAAACGGCCAACACATCAGCCCCGCCCCTCCGCCTGCGGGGGCCTTTCTCGGAGCGGCCGCCCTCGACATTGCCTGTCCTGGCGTGACTGTGCGCGCCGCCTGCGACCGCCGAGACCCTCGCGTCACGAGGCGCCCTCTCCTCCTGCAAGGTTCGGGTGCGATCTACTTTCTCTGCTTTACCTTCGGGAGAGGGAGGGTGGGAGAACCGCGCCGATCGAGACAGGCAGCTCGCGGGGCAGCTGCCCAGGGGAGTGGGGGCATCGTTTTGTTGGGCGCCAAAATTCGAGTGCCGAGAGCCGTTGGGAGTCTGTGGGGCTGTTACGAGTCTGCGGAGCCGTTGGGAGTGTCGCGCTCGGTGAGCCCGGCGGCCGCGCGGGACACCGGCCGCCCCGGCCCCAGAGGCGCGAGGGCCGGGGGGAAGCCCGGCCGGAAAAGGGGAGCAGGGCCCGAGGGTTGGGGCGGCCATAGAGATGGGGCTGCCCTCGCGGCACTTCAGGAACGAGGCGCGTTCTCGACTTTGTTCTTAATATTGTTAAATCTGTTTATTTCTGGGCTGCAGTTCTTTGTGCAGAGAGCTCAGCGCTGCCCGCTTTGAGGGGGCTAGTCCCGAGCTGTTGGCTCGTTCTCCCTGCTAGCTGGTGAAATAACACCCTGTCAGTTTGCAGGAAAACTCTTGTGTTAAGGTCTTCTACATAAATACTATGGTGTAAACTGAGTAAAGTCTTGTTGCTCAAACATTTTAAAGTATAATTTGTTGTTTTTTTGTTTTTGTTTCTAAAAAAGGAGAGGGATGTTACATGCAGAAAACTGTCATTTCTGGGTACACTTTTTGCTCAGACATCATTTACTTCAGTGTGCAGACTGATATGTTTTCTTCTTTAGAAATACTCAGGAATACGCAGACCTCTCTTCACTTACTTCGCCTGGTCCTTTAGGAATATTGGAAGATGCACATAAAAGCAATAGTTATGGAAGGGTTTAAATCCTATGCTCACAGGACAGAAATCAACGATTTTGATCCACTATTCAATGCCATCACTGGTTTAAATGGCAGTGGCAAATCCAACATCTTGGATGCTATCTGTTTCCTATTGGGCATCTCCAACCTATCTCAGGTAAAGAGGCAGTGGTGGGTTTACGTTCTTCTGTCAGCAACTTTAAATTTTATTTTTTTTCATTCTCTTGAATAATCACTTCTGGAAGAGTTTGGTTTATTTATTCGCTCAAAGCTAACATTTATCAACATTGCTCACTCATATGAAGTTTGAACTACAATTTTGTTAGTATGATACAGTGCCATAAAGTATGCCCATTGAAGCTATGCAGAGATTGAATTTCAATAAATAAATAAATAAGCACAGATCTGTTTCATATATTTAGGTGCGAGCTTCTAACCTGCAAGATCTAGTTTATAAAAATGGGCAAGCTGGAATTACCAAAGCAACCGTTTCTATCACCTTTGATAATTCTGACAAGAAACAAAGTCCATTTGGATTTGAATCTAACGATGAGATTACTATCTCTAAGCAGGTGAGTCTCTGTTTGTTCAGAAATCTGTGTGTATTTCTAACATTTGCAATAAAATGACCTTCAAGAAAAAGGTGGTTTAAGTCTCCGAACTTTCTTTTGCAGTTAAAGAAATGCTTTTAGTTAGGTTAGTAACAAACTAATGAAATGGATCCAGTGCACTGGGTAATAATATTAATTGACTTAGTAATTCCAATTTTGAAATGTGTTATATCAGTAATTTTTCCTTGCATTTGCAAAGAAGCATAATTATCGTGTAATAGCATTCCTGAGGCAAGTTATTTTCTATTTATTTTTTATATTCTGTTTTCATTTTTTTCATCCCTTTATTTGTGAACAGAGTGTTCAACTTGTTTTCAAAGATTCCAGAAACTCTTAAGGTCTCATAAAAAGTTGTTACATCTCATGACTCTCTTTTCTCTCATAAAAAATAAAAATGATCACCACAGCAACTGACTTCCCTCACTTTTAAGTTAGACATTTAAAATATCTTTGGATTAATAGAATCTGTTCCCTTCTGCTGGGTATACTCATATATATGTTATATGTGTAAGCAGAATTTGTTCAAGTTTTGATTCTTGTAGTTTATTGTCACAATATCAAGACGTTTTAGAATCACTTTTTTTTTCTCTCCAGGTTGTCATTGGAGGTAGAAATAAATATCTTATAAATGGTGTAAATGCTACCAACAATCGTGTGCAGGATCTTTTCTGCTCTGTTGGACTCAATGTCAATAATCCTCACTTTCTCATAATGCAGGTATTGTGTACATCTTTCTAAAATATCCAAAGAAAAGAGATTATGCAAAACTTAAGGGAGGAGATCTTGGGGTAGATGAGGGCAGAGTAGTGGATGTCATCTGTCTGGATTTCAACAAGGCGTTTGACATTATCCCTCACAGCATCCTCCTGGGCAAGCTCCAGAAGTGTGGGATAGATGAGTGGACAGTGAGGTGGATTATGAATTGGCTAGATGACAGGACTCATAGTGTGGTAATCAGTGGTGCAGAGTCCAGCTGGAGGCCTGTGGTTAGCGGTATCCCCCAGTCAGTCCTTGGTCCGGTCTTGTTCACCTTATTCATTAATGACCTGGATGAAGGGACGGAGTGCTCCTTCAGCACGTTGGCTGATGATACCAAACTGGGAGGAATAGCTGATAGCTCTGAGGGCTGCGCTGCCATCCAGAGGGACCTGGACAGACTGGACAACTGGGCGATGAGTAACCTCATGAAGTTCAACGAGGGCAAGTGCAGGATCCTGTACCTGGTAGGAATAAGTCCAGACACCCATACAGGCTGGGGACCAACCTTCTGGAGAGCAGCCCCGCAGAGAGGGACCTGGGCATCATGGTGAACGACAAGCTCACCATGAGGCAGCAGTGCCCTCGTGGCCAAGGCGGCCAATGGGATCCTGGGGTGTGTTAAGCAGAGCGTCTCCAGCAGGTCGAGGGAGGTGATTCTGCCCCTCTATTCAGCCCTGGTGAGGCCGCACCTCGAGTACTGCGTGCAGTTCTGGGCTCCCCAGTGCAGGAGAGACGTGGAGCTGCTAGAGAGAGTCCAGTGCAGGGCTACGAAGATGATTAGGGGCCTGGAACATCTGCCCTATGAGGAAAGGCTGAGAGAGCTGGGCCTGTTCAGCCTGGAGAAGAGAAGGCTGAGAGGGGACCTGAGCAGTGTGTATAAATACTTTAAGGGAGGGAGTGAGGAGGATGGGTCCTACCTTTTCTTGGTGGTGGCCAGTGACAGGACTAGAGGAAATGGCTGCAAATTGAGGCACCAGGAGTTCCACAGGAACTTGAGAAAGAACTTCTTAACAGTGAGGGTGACAGAGCCCTGGAATAGGTTGCCCAGAGAGGTGGTGGAGTCTCCTTCTCTGGAGATCTTCCAGACCCACTTGGACAAAATCCTGTGCCACATGCTCTAGGAGACCCTGCGTGTGCAGAGGGATTGGACTAGATGACCTCTAGAGGTCCCTTCCAACCTTAAGCATTCTATGATTCTACAAGATGGAGCAGAAGAACAAATCATTTCATAATCAGAGAAGAGCAAGGTGAAAATAACAAATCCGTATGACTAATTAAGGTTTGTAGCACAGCTATACTGATTTGACCCGAAAATGCATTTTTCAGCTCTCCCTTTACTCCTCTTCAGATTTGCTTTTATAGTGAACTTTTATGAAAGTACGTGCATTAGTATCATATGTAAATTGCTAGTGTCTAAGGGATTTTTTTTTATTAACCCATCTTTAGATGCTAATATCAATTTTATTATTTTGCCTATTTTTGAGTTACATGTTGCTCTTACTATTGTATTAAAAAGATGCATTTTTTTGTTTCAAGTTAGAGTAGATAATTGTTTTCTCAAGTTGCCCTTAACAAAGCTTGACTGTTGAAAAGGCTCATAAACATCAGCAGAGGGATGAGAAACTAAAACAAAACTACTGTTTCTAATACAATTGCTGCAGTTTCCTGTAAGAAGCACCATTTTGAACATATATACACAAATAATTCACCCTAGTAACAGACAACCAAGCCTCCAGACAGTTAGCGTTTAAGGGTTTATTTAAGAATGGCAAGTCAGTAGGCACAATATTGCTTTGCTAGAATGTAAGTAGGAATTTAGAATACTTCAACTGGTAAGGTTGAAACTACCATTATGAAGGAATATGACCCAAATTTGTCTGAACTTCCGGGGGGTGGGGGTGAAGGGAAAGGAATAGAAGCAGAGCTAGAAGCAAATAGAAATAGATGCTAATCATGGCAATAAGAAAGTGTTTTAAGCTTGCAATGTAATGTGTAAAAGCGAGTATTTTATACTACAGCATGGTTCACAAACACCATTCTTATTTCATCTCTCTTCACCAGGGACGAATTACCAAAGTTCTGAATATGAAACCACCAGAGGTAAGAATGCTGTGGGACTTTTTTTTCTTCAAGTTCTACTAATGTAATTTGAATGACAATAATCAGTATCTTGAGAGATTTTGAGGCATAAAGTGTTCAACTTAGCTTTGTGCTTATCACATTTTACTTGATATGAAAAAAAAATATTTCTGTCACACTGTTTTATTTTAGATTTTATCTATGATTGAAGAAGCTGCTGGCACTAGGATGTATGAATGCAAGAAAATAGTTGCCCAGAAAACCATAGAGAAAAAGGAAGCCAAACTGAAAGAAATTCAAAGGGTATTGTGTGTTGAAAGTGTACTTTTTTTTGATTCTTAAAGATAATAAAATAACTAGTATAGCATGCTTTTGATTTATGGAATACTTTTTTTCCTGCATGTGCAACTAGGTGTTTGTATTTACAGGTCTGAAAATTGCAAAATCTGTAAGCAAATGTGTTCTGTCTTCTGTTTCAGGTCTTAGAGGAAGAGATTACTCCAAATGTACAGAAGCTGAAAGAGGTATTAGAAGAGTGGCAAGTACTGAAAAATCATTTTAATTGTTTGATCTAGTGTGTAGGGCTAAAAAGTACAGTGCAGGGCTAAAAATATATATTTATATGTTCTCAAGTTTTATAAAGTCCTTCACTGGTCTTAAAAATACTTTAATTTTCTGACCAAATACTGAAGATGTGACTTTCGCGTTTTGAAAGAAATTCTGGAAGGGAATGTAAAGAGAAGAATGAAAACAAATAGTACTACATCAAAATAGAAATAAGCTGTGTCTTGTTCTTAAAAAAAAAAAAAAAAGTCCAAAGGTGCTGTTTTCACTTTATAGTCAATTTATGATCATTGTTTTATCCAAGATCTTCTTAAACAAGCCCATGATGTACAATACCTAAAACATTTTTAAACATGGAGAATCTTTCATGTCTTCCTATGTACATACTGCAAAACATGAAAACAGACCATTCTTGTTTTCATTCATGTAACAAGTAATGGTTTTAGAAATATTTCGTAACAAACAATAAAAGCAGTAGAACCACTAAGAAACTTTCTATAATGGTCCTAGGTAATATTTATTATTATTATTGTTATTGTTATCGTCATCTTTTCAGGAACGATCATCCTACCTAGAGTACCAAAAAGTAACACGAGCAATAGAGCACTTAAGCCGACTATATGTTGCTTATCAGTTTGTACTGGCTGAAGAGACAAAAGTGTGCTCTGATGGTGCATTAAAGGACATGAAGGCTAATGTAGAGAAGCTTCAGAAATCAATAGCAGAGAGTGAAACTAAAGTGAAACAGCTTGATGAAGAAATAGCAGAATTGGAGAAGAAAAGGGATGAGGTATGTGGGAAAGCAGGCACGCAAATTATGGGAGTATGTTAATTTTAGGAATTGTATGAGAGAGAAAAATTCATGTAATCTAGAAAAACTATTGTCTTTATATATTAGCCATTGCAAACATCTATTTAACAGTTTCATTTTTGACTGAAGTATTTCCAATTCTGGTAAATAATAGAAAAATCTTTTTCCTCTTCTTTTGTCTGTACATTCAATATTGAACTTTGTTTTTTTCCCCATTTTGTTGGTTTCAAAAATACATATAAAATGAGATTTCTTCGACAACGAAATCAGTACTCATCTCCAGTTTTGAGGCAGCAGAATTGTTTGGATGCCAGATGACTGAGGGGCCTTCAAATGCCTAAATGTAGTTTTTGTACAAGGACAGTGGTCAGTGGTAGCTGATAATGTGCTGGCTAAATGGCTTCAGACTAATTTAGCTTTGTGGCTGAGGAAGAGATGTTGGGACTGTTTGCCTTGGAATCTTCTGCTTGCCCAGCCTCATCAAATATTCATGTTCATTTGTTTAAACGTGGCTGAATCAATTTCCTTTGTTTGATTGTAGGAATTTGGTGGTACGCTACGTTCGTTACAACAGGCCCTTTCAGAAATTCAGAGAGTTGATACTAGAGCACAAAGTGCTCTTGATCTCAAGAAGCAAAACTTAAAAAGTGAAGAAAATAAACGAAAAGAACTGTTAAAAAGTATGGAGGAGGTAAGACCTTTGTATATAATTCTTTTTAAACAGAAAATGTGTTCTTCAGATGCAAGGGTGCAAAAAAAAGTTCTTACCTTAGGTCTTCAAAGTTGATCAGCGAGATTGATATTAGGAAAGCAGAAACAAATGCTGAAGGCACTACTTGATTTGTGTATAAGTAGTGTGTTTCAATTACAAGCAGAAACAGGGTATGTGTGTAGAAAGTAGAACTCTTAGCTGTCGTCGGGTTTCTCTTAAACCTAGGAAAGATCCCAGTAACACTTTACATATTTTGCAGTCTGGAAATATGGTCATCTTAACATTAAAGGAAAACTTCCAGACTTCAGATTCTTGAAGTTGATATTTTTAATGCAAGAGTAACACTAAATATATTTTTCTTGATAGATATTAGGAAGAAAAGGCTATTTTTTTTGCTGCTATTTGGGCAGTTGTCCTCACTTTTTATATTTCTAATCTTCTCACAAGTCTTCCTGTGTTGACAGCACAGGTACATGTTTGAAATGTGCAAAGACAGACTGTAAAACCACAATCTGACTGTAGTAGAAATCTAGTGGACAAAACCATTCATAACTCCATTTCTAAACGTAGATTTAATGGTAGTGGACTCAAGTTCTTTTTTTTAATTGTTATTCCTCTCTGTTTTGCTAAAGGATTCTAAAGTGTTACTGTCAAAGGAGAAAGAAGTAAAGAAAATGCAGGAAGGACTAAGTGCTTTACAGGAAGCAAGTGAAAAAGATGCAGATGCTTTAGCTGTAGCACAAAAACATTTTAATGCTGTGTCTGCTGGCCTGTCCAGCAATGATGATGGTGAAGAAGCTACTCTTGCTGAACAAATGATGATGTGCAAAAATGAAATCAGCAAATCGGTAACAGAAGCCAAACAGGTAAGAATCAAAGTTCCACCCATATTAAACACCCTTTCTGCTTCTCTTGAAATTTATGTAGGTTGACATGTGCATTACAGTGACTTCTTTGCTAAAAGAGGTTGTGAAAATCCTAGTAAGGATAGGAAAATCCATACAGTGTTGCTGCAAGAAAAAAGAAATTAGCATTTGAGATGTAATTGAGGATTCATGTTACTAGCATCACTGATAGTAGTGGATAAGGAGAAATCCATACAACAACCCAAGATGTATGTTCATATTTAATTATTCTGATCTCATTAGTTTTACTGTAGAAACAAAGTTGCCCGAGACTGAACAGAGTTCAAAAGGACCTGTTTTATACTCTGTTAAATTTATGTGCTATTCAAAGATACCATTTATATTTTCTCAAAATTATCTTAAGTTTTGCTCTAATAGTTCTCACTGGGAACTTTGAAAAGTTAAAGTTAAAAGTAAACCTTCACAGTGTCAGTTAAAAAAAACAACCAAACAACAACAAAAAAAGATTATTTTGGAAAAATAAGGACAGCAGGTTTGTCTCACTTTCACCTTGTTTCTTCCTCCCTATTGGCATTGTATTCATCTGATAAACAAACAGTCTAGCTCATACTGTTTGTTTTCACATTTCTTCAACCGGTGGGAAGTTTCTCAAACTGTAAGTGGAAAATTAGTGCAAAGCACTTAAAATACGCGTCCACCAGATCGTTTGAAAAACTTTTATTTCTTTATTCTTTTTCTGCGGTAGGCTGAAATGAAATTGAAATACGCACAAAAAGAATTAAAGGCAAAACAAGCTGAAGTTAAAAAGATGGATGGTGGCTACAAGAAAGATCAGGAAGCATTTGAAACTGTAAGAAAAATGAAAGAAAAACTTGAAGATGAAATGAAGAAGCTGAACTATGAAGGTTTGTTTAGACCTTAGGTTCATAATTTAGAAGGACTCTGGGAAGGAATATAAAAGAATCTATAAGAGCATCTATGCTGTTTTCGTGCGCAGGGAAATTACTTTGATAAAGCACTACAGATCTCTTGTCTTTCACAGAAATCAACACCTCTTAAATATGACTTTAAATTTAGAAGAAGGATAGACTTTTAGTTATCTCTTCCCTCTCTGCCCTTTTTGTGGAAGTTGAAGGTATCATGCTCAGAAGCAGGATGCCTGATATCCGAAATAACATCGAGAAACATATGAGACTTTCCCCTCTGTATGTTTCATAATGTGTTGGTGTTAATATTTTGATTAAACTGGAAATTTAAAAATAATTTAAGTCCTTTCATTTAAGTATCTTCTGTATATATGTGATTTATCAGTGTAGCATACCACTTTATAATCTGCATTGTGTCTGTGCTCTTTGGATTTTTATTTAACTCTTAGAGATGAAAGAAGAAACACTCTCAGCAAAGAAGAAGGAATTGACCTGTGATATCAGTCGGCTGAGAGAATTATATGAACGCTTAATGGCAAGGTTCCCCAGTCTACATTTTGAATACAAGTAAGATCTCAGGGTGATCCTAAAGCAGATTAAAAGTGCTTAAGGTGCTTTATGCATGGATTGTGTGATTTAGGATGATTCTATTGCTTTGTTAGCTGTTGTTTTCTTCTTTTGTCTCTGACTAACAATCATCTTAACTGACACAAGTGTAGGAATGGATGAGGACAGGTCAGAAAATGTTAGCTGAATTAATAGCCAGTAGTGAAAACTTTGGTTTGTAAACTGCAGTTTTATCAAAGCCAAAGAAATTTTATCAGAGTCAAAAGAATTGAAAAAATTTGTAAGATGGAGTTTGCAAGTTGTAGGTCCAGTTTAAAGTTCAGTACTCTTTTAAAAAACAAACAAACCCAAAAAATCTACTGTTTCAGTCTTTATGTAACCACCATGTTTCAGAAAGCCCTCCCTAGCGATTATGAATAGATTCGCTTTGTGGAACTCAACACTGTATCTTTCTTTCCTGTATCTTTCCTGTCAAAAACAAAGTTGCATGCTTTATGTAAAAAAATATGTAGAATTTGCACATTCATGTAGTTTCACTGGTTTATTATAAGACCAGTTGAAAAAAGTGTTCTGAATTACTTTGGTTAACATTTTTCTTCTGTCACAGAACTTAAATCTCTTATACAGCTATAATCAGTGGTATGATTTTTAATAACATCTTTTTTAAAGAAATCAGGAAGATAACCATACTTATGTTTAATTATATTTCAAGGGATCCAGAAAAAAACTGGAATCGAACCCATGTAAAAGGCCTTGTCGCATCTCTTATCATCGTGAAAGACATATCCACAGCAAAAGCCCTAGAAGTGGTGGCTGGAGGAAAACTCTATAACATTGTTGTGGACACAGAGGTATGCTTATTAATTTAATATGGAAGTGTAAATCTTGAATTTAGGTCATGTGATTCATGTTAGAAATTCTGTGATTTATAACTGATTGCCTCAGAGTACTTTGGGTGAGCGTAGATGTTAGATCAATAGTATCAACACAGTTGCTAACAACAGTAAATTTGTATTATTCCTATTACAATTTCATGTTGTCTTAATTTTTAAAATGAATTATTCACATATGAATAATTTATGAATTCATTCATTAATATATTCATATATGCTGTATAATGTTTTTATTCTAGATTGCTGGCAAAAAACTTTTAGAAAATGGTGGACTAAAGAGGAGATACACTGTCATTCCACTAAACAAAATTTCAGCCAGGTGTATTGCACAAAAAACTATCCAACTGGCCAAGAGCTTGGTATGTAAATGAATGCTTTGCTTGATGTCTGTATTTATTTATTTGCATATTTATAGCTAAAAACCCAGTCTTCATAATTCTATATTTATGAACATTTCTTTAGGCCTTGAGGGCTTTCTGTTTAAATTGTTTCCTTTTGTAATTTTGAAATTCCTAATTTACTTCATAGTTTATGATGTTTAATAATTCTGTTTTTAACTAAAATGTTCCCGGTAAGTATCTTTATCAAAAGATACTGGAAATGGAATTTGAAAGGCTTATAATATTAGGCATACTAACTTCATTTCTTTCAATTCCTAGGTTGGCAATGATAACTTGCATTTGGCTCTCTGTCTAGTGGAGTATAGACTTGAACTGCAGAAGGCCATGGAATTTGTATTTGGAACAACATTGGTCTGTTCCAACATGAATAACGCCAAGAGAGTGACCTTTGACAAAAGAATAATGATAAAAAGTGTTACGCTTGATGGAGAAACTTTTGATCCTCGGGGCACACTAAGTGGAGGCAACTACTCTTTTTTGTTCATATAATAATGCTATGTTTGTGTGTTTGTGTTGGTTTGCTTCCTGTTTTGCATGGGGTTTTTTTTTTGTTGTTGTTGGTTTTGTTCATTTTTATATTTTTTAAAAAATGTATTTAGACTCATACCTTGAATAATTTGATCTCTGAGCAAAGACACGATCTGTGTCTCGTTGAAATTGGAATTTAATTAGAACAAGAAAAGGAGCATTAATGGCAAATTGTTCGCACAAAGTTTTGTTTTTAAGTACTTAAATACTTACTTGACTACAGAATCTTCTTAAAGAGAGTTGAGAAGAAATACTTTAAACTCAAGCACTTGTTAATGAGGTAAATTAAAGTGCAAAAAATTGAGGTATTTTAGCTGGAAATATATATAAAAATACATAAATATACATTACAAAATATTTTTTAAAATACATAAAATGTTTTTTTAATATTTAGAGTTTTGAGGACTTCACCTTTCATAACAAAAAGGTACTCTGTCACAGGTGACAATAATTGTAAATCTTGCCTGTTTTTTTTTTTTTTTTTTTTTTTTTTGTTTTTTTTTTTTTTTTTTTTTTTTTTTTCCTTTTTTTTTTTTTTGTAACTTTTGTAACTAATATGAATCTGCAGCCTGCCTCATTATGATTTAGATTACATTATTTGCTGGTGCTGAATTCACTAGACAGGTTTCAACTAGCTTGGCTTTGCTTTCTTTCGTTAACAGGTTCAAACTCACAGGCTGTACCAATATTGTCTAAACTTCAAGAAATTAAAGAACTTGAAAAAGAACTTGAAGCAAAGCAATCTGAACTTCAAACTGTAGAAAATGAGCTGGCAAATTTAAAGAGTACTGCTGAAAAGTAAGTGCTACCCTATATAAACACATTTTTTTATATGACTCTAATTTTAAGAAAGCCTTTCAGGGAGCATCGGGCTTCTTGAGAAGTTTGTGCAGAACACATGAACTGTTTTCTGTCCAACAGAAATTGTTGGAAACAATTTACAGGAAAAACAGGAAGAACCGACAAACATGCTTGACTTTGGATAACAAAAGTAATTTAAACAAACAAACAAAAAACATAGCATATGATATCATCTATTTGAAATATGTTCAAGGTTTCCAAAACTCACATTAAACACACCAAAGAATAGATCTCTTTCGGTCATATCTTGTTACGCATTCGGGTAGCTCAGATACCAAGAAACAATAAAGCTGCTAGAGGAGAATTTCTGGCAGATACTTTTGAAAAGATTTAAATTACATTATTTTAGGTATAGTTGTTCTGAGATACTTTGATTTCAGCTTTAAACAATTACTGTCAATACCCTTGGCAGATGGATAATAACTTATATTTGGTTAAGTCTAAAATACCGTATAAAAGGTTGTGTTTCCATAAATTATGTATTTGTGGATTTATTTTTCAAATTATTTCCTTTTTTTTTTTTAATTTGTCATCATGATCACTTTTCAGAAATATGGCCAAAAGGAAAGAGCTGGTTTTACTTGGTTGTAGTTTTCCTTTAGAGTTTCTGACTAAGATCTTTCATCCTGCTGTTTGAAAAAAATATGATGTCTGAATTGCTGCCAGACTCCCATTTATCTGTTGCATTAGTTCTTATGAATCTTTGGGGTCCGCATATACAGTAATTTTAATTGTACATACCTATATGTACTGTATTGAATTGCACGTACCTATACTTCATGATGGCCACTAAAGAAACTACACCAGACCCTTATCTGTATTGGTTTATTTGTTTTAGGAGTTTCATGAGTAGGTAGTTTGGAACCAGAAAAGTTTTCAGACCTGTAATTTGTCCACTGCATCAATGTATCTCACTGTATCTTAGATGGAGAATATAAATTCTTCTATATTTCTGTGCTTCAACACAGAAGCTGAAGTGCTGGGAACCCTTCATAAAAGCAGAATTTATCACTTGCTCTCTCCAAAGGTACCGACAACTGAAGCAGCAGTGGGAGGTGAAATCTGAAGAATTAGAACTACTGCAAGCCAAGCTTCAGCAGAGTGCTTATCACAAACAAGAGGAAGAACTGAATGCCCTGAAGAAAACCATTGGTGAGAGAAATGTTCTAATATTTTAACTGAAAAATAAGTGATGAAAATGAGATAGATATTGCTATGAATATCTGGATGTTCCATAGCAAAACACTTGCTTTTGAAAGGATATATTTTTAGCTTTGAAAATGTTAGCTTAAAATATTTTGGAATATATAATAAATAAAAATTGTAATCAATTAGCATATGGGGAGATTCTGATAAAATTCTGAAAGTAAAGTTCATTCTCTTGAAATATAGCTCATGTACTTACTTGGAATTTTATATCCGTAATAATAGCTAGAAAAATTGTGTTGCATGGAGATTTCTTCATATAAAAGATCTTATTGTAAATATGAGTGTGGTTTTGCTGTGTAGGTTTCTACTTTTTTTTGTCTCCCTCGTGTCCCCCACGCCTTCCCCAAAATAATTGGTTTTATATATCTTAGCTTGCATTTAAGTGGTTTGATGAAAAAGCATTGGAAAATGCATATAGCTAGGGAGGACTGTAAAAGGAAGGAACTGCAGCAGTAAGTAAACACTTCAAGGAAAATGGGAGGAGTAAGACTGATATGTTACTTATTTGGTAGCTAAATGTGTGATCTAGCATAAACTTGCCCATGTGTTTCTTCCCTGCCCTCTCTCTCTTCCCCCATCTCTTTTTTTTTTTTTTTTTTTTTTTTTTTTCTCTCCCCCATCTTAGGGGGTTGGGCTTCTTTTCTATTCACTCCCTTACCATTAATTGATAACATTAAGATGCTGTCTTAAATGAGCAATCATTAAAATAGCTCACTGCTATAATTAGCAAGCTTTTTTATCTAGTGGAGAAAGACAGATGATTTCAGCTGGAATTAAGTACATAAACCTAAGGATGAGAATGATGTCCAACTTAAGTGCTGTACTTCCTGATTCAGAGCAATGTGAAGAAACTTTAATGAAAACTAAAGAGAGTCAAAAGAAAGCAGAAGAAAAATACAAGGTATTAGAGAACAAAATGAAAAATGCAGAAGCAGAACGGGAAAAAGAACTGAAAGATGCCCAGCAGAAGCTAGATGGCGCACAGAAAAAAGCAGATGCTTCAAGGAAAAAAATGAAAGAAAAGCAACAGGTAAAATCTGTGTAGGCAATTTCACAATGCAAAATAAATAAATAAGCTTTTTTTTGCTTACTGCAAAAGCTTAAAAAAATTTGATTCTCTTAATTTTTATATCATCAGTTTCAGAAAACATTAATTTACAGTTAGGGACATGTAGAAATTGCTGATTCTCCTTTTGTGCGATAATTTCACTGCTGAAGTGATACTATAAAGTTTTCTACAGATGTTTTCTACAGCATTTATTACATTGAACTGGGAATTACTGTTTCCATTTAAGTATAACATTTTGTACTTCTGAACACAACTCTTTAGGAAGTTGATGCATTAGTTCTGGAACTTGAAGAGTTAAAACGAGAACTGGACTCCTATAAGCAACAGATAGAGGCTGCAGATGAAGCTATCAAGTCCTTCCAGGAGCAAGTTAATGCTATGGCAGCTGAGGTGTCCAAGAACAAGGTAAAAGTAAATGTGTTTCATTTTCAGGATTGATATGAGATAATATCCCTAAAAGCTTGAATTAGAGGGTGCATTTTGCTTGGATTTTATTTGGACTTTTTTTCCCAGCACTCATGTTTGGTCTAAGTAGTTATTTTTTGGATTTATTATTACTTCTGATTTGTGGGGTTTTTTTCTGTCATTCTTATCAAGTACCTAACACCATTGTGTTTAAAAGAGGAGGTCTAATCCATGGCATTGCCATTTTCTTTCCAGGAGTCTGTAGATAAAGCCCAGAAGGAGCTGGCTAAGCAGAAGGAAATCATTGCTGTACAGGATCAAGAGATAAAAGATAAATCTGCAGAGACTGTATCATACAGGCAGCAGAACAATGAATTGCAGCTGAAGGTTAAAGAGTTAGAACACAAAATCAGCAAACACGAGCGAGAGGCTACTGAAGCTGCTGCTACGGTATTTCAAAAATGTGCTTTTCCTCGCATCTAGTAAATCAACGTTCTTATTTCCCTCACTGCAGGTGGCAAAGGAAGTAGCCTTTCTTTTATACTATGCATTGTTATACTGGTAGATGTAGTGTATATAAATAAGTAAATTTTTAAGCAAAAAGCAGTGGAAATTTAAAGAATTGATCTGTGTGGTGTATTTAAGCTTATGCGTATAGACTTGCAGAAAACAGATCGGAGTAGAAAGATAATCAATGGAAAGAAAACTATAAACCTTCAGACTAATTAGATACTAGTTTTAAAAAAGCTAATCTAAAAAGTCAATAGCAGTATCTTATCCAAATATAGAAAAAGTTTCAAGCAGGAAGTGTCAAGTGTATGTTTGATTCTCCTGCAATCTTGAAAATTGTATGAAATCTTGTAAAGACACCTACCCATGATGTGTTGAGATAAAAGAAAAATGTTGTAGAATAATTATAGGATGTTAATTTGCTAATCTTTTTTTTAAAAAAAATACAACTTGTATATTTGCAGGTGGCCAAAATGTTGAAAGAATATGAATGGATAGCTTCAGAGAGGACACTCTTCGGTCAGCCAAACACAGCCTATGACTTCAAAACTAACAATCCAGAAGAAGCTGGTCGTAAGCTTCAGAAATTGCAGGAGAAGAAAGAGAAGCTGGGACGAAACGTGAACATGAGAGCCATGAGTATGCTTTCTGAGGCAGAAGAGAGGGTAAATGTTCTGCACTTTAACATTACATATTAGGCAGTTTAGCGCTCTCTTTTCAGTACATTCTGTTGCTGTATGCCCCTAAAACTGATAGTAAAACTTAATGTCGTAACAGGATATCTTCTGTAGAAATGTTCATACTAATTTTACATGATTGAACCATTTGTGTATTACTAATCCAGATTAGGATACTCTTTCTTCATTTTGGGCAGCAAAAAATCTAATTTCTTTCGTTTCCCTACATTAGTCTATTTATTCTAAGCTGGGAACAGCAGCGATAAGAGAGTTTTAGAGTATCCATTGTATATTTGAGAATTACATACATAATTAGCAGTTTTTTGATTTGCAACCTTTCATCTCTAACCTAAAGGTGTGAAAGCTGTCAATTGACTGACATTTTACCTTTCCTACTTCTTCAAGACTATAATTTGTGCATTTATCTTATTTGCTTACAAAATAATAAGTAGCACTATATGGGAAAGGAAATGCAATTTTCATAAAGTTATGTTAGTTTTCCTCACCATTAATTGTTGAAAAATTACAAATAATATCCCTAAATCTGAATCCTGCCTACAGTTAAGTGCGTGCTTGTGATTTCAGTTTTGTGAATAGCAGCTATTTAATATATAGAGTTTAATTGTTTATAATTTTAATGAAACTTGCACAAAATGTGTTGAAATGATTCTCATTGCATCAGCACAATGACTTAATGAAGAGAAAAAGAATCGTAGAGAATGACAAGTCTAAAATTCTTGCAACTATTGAAGAGCTTGACCAGAAGAAAAATGAAGCTTTGCACATTGCTTGGCAAAAGGTATGCCCTTCAAAACCCACTTTTCACATTTTAGCATGTATTTTCTCTTGGCAGTCAAGTTCCTTAGTTTAGTATTAATAAAGATTAGAAGTTTAGAATTTTTCTATAATACTATCCTTATGTCTTATTCCTGAACTAGTCTCTCTTCTCTATTATCTAAATTTAAAAAACATTGCTTATTTTTCTGTGTTTCCCTGTTACTTCTGACACTAAGGTATGAACTGGGTCTGAGACCTATAAAAATAACAGATCTGCAAAATTAATTTTCCTTTTTTTGCCAGTAGAATCAGGCTTAAGCTCCTTGCTTGCTGAAGTAACTGCCTCGCACACTGTCTGATACTACAGTGCTGTTTTCTGCAACTTCTTTGTGTACTTTAGTGTACTTAAATCTCTGTCCAGAGTTAAAATCCTTTTGGTCTTTGACTATACAGCAGTCCCAAACAACTGTAGGGCTGTGTGCCTGGGCTACAGCTCCTGACCCTGGTGCGCCTGGTAATATTGAAGCACATTCAAAGTTCTTGGCCTTTGAGAACATTTATTAAGGTGCATATCTAGTCAAATAACTTAAATTGCTCACACTTGAAGTATGAGTTTTAATTATTACTGCTGGCGTTCGAGATATCACTAAGACAGTCTTACCTAACGACTGCAAAATCTTCTTCAGTCTAAGTCTTTGAATTATATTTGAAAGATTAAAGGGTGATGAAATAACTTTCTCAGGTGTATTTCTTACCCTATGGACTTTCAAAATGGGTTTACAAAACTGTATCATATCAACTGGCCATTCTTCAAGTACTCCCAAGGGGAAAAGGTGAGGGAAGGATGCCCATGCGTGCTTCTTAAATGAGGTTTATACTTTTAATAGTTCTTTCAGTCAAGAGAAATACCAATTTACTAGTTAATAAATCTGAGATGGAGCAAAACCATTTTCATGGCTGAAACACAAAACATTCTTTTGTTTTCCTTACATTTGATCCTTCTGAATTGTTGTCTAAAATGTCCTACATACTTCCCTGAATCTTGCTCCTCTTTTCAATATGGAGTAAAAAAAGATTCCTTGTGCTAGTGTTTTCTCTGTCCAACATGTGCTAATCATCATATAAGAACTGCATTGGGCACGAAAGCTAGAGTATAACGTGTCTTACCATTGCAGCTCCCACTGGAAGCACACAGCAGGTCTTGGTTTAAAGTCATTACAAATATCTGTGATGCTCTGACTTACAGGTCAACAAAGACTTTGGTTCAATTTTCTCAACATTACTGCCAGGCGCCAAGGCTACGCTGGCAGCAATTAAATGTCAGAATATCTTAGAAGGTCTGGAATTCAGAGTGGCCTTAGGAAACATATGGAAAGAAAATTTAACAGAACTTAGCGGAGGCCAAAGGTTGGTAATTCCTGATTTTTGTTTTGGTTTCGTTTGTTGTTTTTTCCATTGCAGCTATGTATGTATTAAGCCCAAAGCAAAAATGAATCTCTTTACCTGGAAGGAGATCAGTCAAATCGGGGACCATCTCCTTCCAGGTAGAAATAACCATTTTTGCTTTCCTAATCAGATTTCGTACTCAAAAATATTACTAATTTAATTCAGATTAAATGTACTAATATACATGCTTGTGAGAGACATTCAGAAACAAAAGGGATGTGACTTAGAACCTTCTGTTGCTTAGCATGTAGTAGCAGAAAAAAGTAATCTGCAGAGAAGAGACAAGAATGAATTCTGACTGCATTAACTCTAGGGAATAGGGAGTTAGTGTTGATGCTAAATGTTCCCATCTCTGAACTTTTAGAGTTTTCAGAATACAGCTCAAAAACTGAATTCAAAAATAGTACAAAGGTGACAAAGTTTTCTCTCTCTCTTTTATAATTTTTTTTTCTTTAACACAATTAGGACAGACTTCAGCTGTCATATAGGCTATATGCTCTTTTCCCAGTAGTAGAGCAGCTTCTAAGGATAATCTGATGAGTTAAAAAGCAAAAATAGAATTTAGGAATAGGTGAAATGTTAGGCAGAGAATTTCCCAGATAATAAAGATCCTGAACGTTTCAAGAATTGTACGCTTTAGCAACAATACTGTAAAACTCACAATCAAAAATTGGTAAAGTGAAAGCATAATCATAAATACCATAATCTAAGTAACATTTTCTTCTGGTAAAAGATAAACATATTTTTGTCCCATTTCCCATGTTAAAATGGAACTTTGTTGGTAGGTGCTGTCATTCGGTCTTTCCAGGTGTAAAACTGTTTCTGAGACAACCAAACGTTTATTTTTATTACCAAAACAGAGGGTAAAACATCACTTTCTTTTTCTCTGTGCTAGGTCACTGGTGGCTTTGTCTTTGATCTTAGCCATGCTTCTCTTCAAACCTGCCCCAATTTACATCCTGGATGAAGTGGATGCAGCTCTTGATCTCTCTCATACCCAGAACATTGGACAGATGCTGCACAACCATTTCAGACACTCCCAGGTAATGACATGGAGGCATCACGTTATTATTTTAAATCCTAATTCTGAAGATCTTTGGATTCAGTTCAACTCTTTTTATTTTGGGTCCTGGTGAAACAAGCATGGAAAGTATGTTCACCTCTATTTGGTGGTAAGAACACTTGTTACCAGTACTATGAAATCATTTAAATTATATTTTGGGACTTTGGAAGATCCTGCATTCTTTGCATAAAACTGATGCCATTATTTTCCAATGGCTGGTGCAACAAGAAATGAGAGCAATAGCAGATGTTAACCCACATAGCTCATTCCAATGTGGTCCGTATGTTCAGTATATGGAAGAATTAGCATCACAGTTATAGCAAAATAAAGGAACAGGAATCTTTTCATGAGACTCTTTCAATTGCTAAGTACCTTTATTCGAATTGCAGTGTTTATCTCATTAAGGGTTTGTTTGTTTGTTTGTAGTTTATCGTGGTATCCTTGAAGGATGGGATGTTTAACAACGCAAATGTCCTCTACAAGACCAAGTTTGTGGATGGCGTCTCCACCGTCACAAGGCACGATCAGTCTCAAAGCAGAAACAAGACAGTGACGGGCAGCAAAGTCAACAAGGTGCTGCCCGTGAAGAAGATCCTAAGACGGGAAATCCTTGCTAATTAACGTGGCATTGTCATAAGCAAGCCAAGAACGATGAACTTTACAGGTAGCGTTATGTTTTTAAATGCTTGATTTTTAGTGGATTTTATTTCTTTTATCTTCTTTTAATGTTAGCAGAACTGCCTGCATTTACTTTTTGTGATGTAATTTTAGTCTCTACTTTTAAGTGTTTCCAAACAAATGCATATGATCAGTAACTTCCTCTGTAGAGGAACAGGAGTAACTGTAGCCTTTGAGCAGATGCAGAAAGAATCTGGCATGGCTTATAATATGTTATGGAGCTTAGGAACCTAACTGCAGACTGTATGTACTGCATTTTTCTTGTCAATTCATAGGAGAAAGGCGGCAGCTTAGTACTTTTACTGCTGTAACTTTTTTTTAGCAAGATATTAATCACTCAGTTATTTTGCAATTTGTTTTATGAATGTTTTTAATAAATAATTTTAAATGCAAAACATGATTCTGTATGTTCTTTTTCTTCAACTGTGTACCGAGAAGTGAACATATTTTCTCAATTCTGAAGTTCTGTTTCTTAAACCCTCATTTAATTCCATACACTCTGTGAACTCTGTTACAGTTTATAAAAAATGCAAACATTGAGGGAAAATGGAAGCTTTTCTTTTTTTCTTCACTTCCATTTTTCTTCCTTTTGCAAGGAACAGGAAAGGTAAGGGTTGAATTGTTGCAGCTGGGTTTCTGTGATGACTGACCTGCAGCAATGCTAGCTCGTCCAGCCTTAAATGAGTGGGGGAACACCTAATCCTCGTGTTTGTTTCATTTATCAGGCTCCAGAAAAAGCAAATCCTTCTTGTTAAAGGCACCATTTTTTTTCCTCTAATTAAGGCAATTTAACTCCCAAATGAGAAGATTCAACTGCTAAGCTGAGCCCTTGTGCTGCCCAGGGCAGGGTTTGTAACGGCAGAAACTGTCTCTTCTGCCATAGCCGGTGCTGGTGGCCGGAGGGTGCCCGTTCCTGGCCCCCCGTGGGTGCACAGGGCTCGTGGGACTCCACTCAGCTCAGCCTGCCCCACGGCACAAGCAGCATCATTGAGCTGCTTGTCACGGGCAGAGTCCAAAGGGATTTTCAGCCTTGCTGAGGATGGAGGAGCCATGCTGGGTTCCTGGGTTTGTCAGCCTGCGGCCTCGTGCTGTCCCTGGGCACCCAGTCTTGCGCTCTCGACCTTAATTCTCCTCCTGAGTGTTTAAATGCTCCCCGCCCTGCAGAGGAGGCTCTGCTCTCTCAGCCCTCGGCCAGGAGATGCTCCAGGCCCCGTCGCTGCTGCGCGGCCCGTGGCTGGCCGTGCTCTGGTAGCTTCATGTCTCTCCTGTAGCAAAGGGGCCTCTTATGACCGGCGCTAGAGCCAATTCCGACCCACGGGCCTTCAACTCGACTGTGCCATGGAGCACAGGAGCCCTCCATGCCCGAGCTCCACGCTGAGGACAGCAGTGGAGACAGGGTCAAAACTGACCCCATGGAGACACCGTGAACTGCTGCCCCATCTTCCACGCTGGGCATCCCACCAGGCAGGGCTCACCATGGCTTTTCAAGGGTGGCGAGGAGGGGCTGGCAGTAACATGAGCCATTACCTTCAGGGGGTGCAACAGTGTCTCATCAGGGCATTTAACTCAACTCCTCCAGCCTGTCTCTGCTAAGGGAAAGTCTTTTAAGCTCTGTGGCCTGAGCTGAGGGCTCCTCTTACCAGGACCCACTGTGGCCAAGAAAGGCATCCAGCATCTGCAGCTCCCTAGGCCTGCCTTTGGTACCGCAGTGTCTAAGGAAGTCCTTCCTGTGGTCCTTGACGTTCCTGGCCAGACTAAACTCCAAACAGACCCTGGCCTCCAACCATCTTTCTTGGATCCCATTTTTCCACCTACAGCCTTATGGGATTCTTCTGAGTAGGTGTCTGAGGTGGCTAAAAAACTGCTCAAGTTCAGGGCTGTGGTCCTGCCCTACTCCCTCTTGGCAGGATCCATCATCCCACGTTTGTTAACTGAGCGATACTTCCAAAGTGGCTGGTGTTACCTCAAGTTGTCTGGCTTCAGTCCAGGAAAATCTTCCTACAGTTAACTGAACTACCATGGCTGTGGCCTCAAAGAGCAAGAGTCACCATCGTCCCCAGTGCAGAAAAGGAGCCTCCTTTGCTCCTGATACACTGACGTTTCTGGAATGGTTCACCCTACACTACTGTGTGTTGCTCTGGTGCAAATGGGATGGGTTCCTCACATACTGTCAGTCTGTAGTTTACAGAAACCTACTCCCAGAAAGTGTAAGAAATGAGTTGAAATAAAAGCTAATCTGATACCGAGTGGGAAAGCCCCTACAAGGTGCTTCTGAGTTATCCCAAGGCAAAAAAAGAAGCACCTCTTTGCTTGGATAGTTTTTGAATGAAAGGCAGAAATGGAGCTTTGCACCTTTGGGAAGCACTAACACCTCTGCTACGAGCACAACACACAGGTTTGCTTTTAACTTAGAATATGGAAATACCGTGAAAGGGGCACAGGGAGGAAGAAAAAAACTGCCAGTTACTCCCGAGAACAGGTCATGCAACTTTATTTAGCTTTTACCTTTTTGGTAAGCAGGAGGGTTTTCTTTCAACCAATCCATTTACATACTTCAACAGCCAAGTACAGAATGCAGTGAATTTGACGGAGGTCTGGCAACGTTAGAAAACGTTTCTCAGTATACATCCACTTACTTAAGCAACAGCTTGTCTAGGTTAGAAGGAGCGCCGACGTCGAACGCACACCTCGCTCCGGGTGCACAAAGCAGCATCGCAGCAGCACATGAAAGCCCACAGTGGGCAATGCAGTACAGTGTGTTTTACATAGTGCAATCACTTTTAGAGGAAAAACTCTAGGAAGGCCACAATTTATTTTATTTTTTAATCCTGTCAAGTTTACCAATGAGCAGGAGTGGAAATCAAACCTCTGGCTGAATTAACTCTTGTGCAGGTAGGTTTTGTGTATAGGCACGTCCTTCAGAGGGGGTCTCTGAGTCTATCCTGTAACCACAGAAGAACATATTGCTTTGTGATTCACAGAGAAAACTTTTATGCCACCTCTAACTGCCCTAACAATCTCAGCCAGAGTTGTTAATTCAGCTGGTCTCAGATTTCCTCAAACATGCTCTTTGATAGTTTAAATCCCCATTAGTGAAATACAAGTTGCTATTGACCACTATTAGAGTTACTCTATTCATAGTCATTTGACCATATTAGGCATTGCCTCTGAATACTACAGTCCACAGTGAAAAATCAAATTACCAGAGACTTGGAGAGTCTTGCGTTTCTGTAACTGTAATGCTGACCAATACCAAAAAAACCCAAAAAAAACCCAAAAAAACAAAACCAAAGACAGTCAGACAGAAACCGCTACAGCAAAGCATCACTGGTAATACTGATCTAATAAAAACTGAGCACTCATGACACTACACGTCATGATGAGCAACATTTTAAAGACATCATAAAGTGATTTTTTTTCCCCAATAAGATTTTAAAATTTACAACTGTGCTTAACAGTTCAAACTGCATGTAAACAAAAACCAGCTCCCTGCGACAAGGTGTAAACCAGGACATCGTAGCACCGGCTCTCACCAGGGAGTTGCTCACTGACCGCCTCCAGTGCAGGACGCATTTTATCTAGCATTTGGTGCTGAGGTTTCCGCTACAGAAGTGCCACAGCGGGACAGACCTGCCCATTTTTGCTGAAGTTTTCTTACCAGGTGTGCACTGATTGCATCCCTCCCTTCCACGGGTAAAATTCGGACAGCTAAACACAGCTACAGTACTAGAAAATACTGAATGGGAAATGGCGTTGGAGGGAAGGCAGGTGCCGCAGACGCGGCTCTGGATGGGCACGGGGCGCTGGGAATGGCATCCCGCTATCCCGGGAATCTCCGGTACTTCCCGTCCTGGTCACGCTCTGCCCGGCAGGTCCCGACGGGGCAGACGGGGACTGTCAGCAAAGAAACAAGCCTTTCCCTGCCGGAAGCCAGGGACACAACGTTGCCAGCCCCGAGCACGTCGTCTCGCCACGGGCAGAGCTTCCTCCTCCAGGAAAGCCGTGCGCTCGCGGCTCAGCTCCGGGCTCCGTGCCGGCGTTACGCTGCTGGAAGGCTGCGGTTACCGTGGGCAGGTCTGCCGCGCAGGAGCAATGCGGACAGGCGGCCTGGCCACCTCATCCCGTAGAAACTGTACTCCAAATCAACGCAGGTATGTTCCTTCTTCCCAAGCGCAGATCGAAAAGTATCTGCTGGAAACCAGCACGAATCGGGCTGCTGTGAAATGACAGATGATTCGGTTCGTTACAAACACTGACAAGTCTACGTCATTACAGGTTTCCAAAGCAAGAACAGGGTTACAAACATGAAGAAGGAAAAAAAAAAAAAAAAAAAAGATTACTACTATCAAAAAATGTCTCATCACAAACTGTGAACACTCTTCAAAAACATACCTAGAAAAGACCGCTTGGTATTTGTTACTATTTGTTTTTCCTGCAGCGGAGGAGTGTCCATGCAAAACAAGCCTGGGAAGAGCAGTGCTCTGCCCGCGCCGCGCCGTGCCGTCCGTAGCGGGCTCCGCGCGCGCTCCGAGCAGGGGCGTCCCCGCGGGAGCGCCGCGGAGGGAGCAGCCGGTCCAGCCGCCGCGCCGGGGCATCGGCGGCCGCGGCAGCTCTCGTCAGCCCATGCGGAGGGAAACACAAACCAAAGAGCATCCTGCCCTGAGCACCGCTCCGTGCTGCACGCCTGCAGGCATTCCGGGGCGCAGCGTCAGAGGTATGCGCTCATACAATAACTATCCGGGCAGCTTAAAAGGAGTAAAAATAACATTAATGGGGAAGAGAATTTAAGGCATTTTTTATTTTGGCCAGAAATGATGCATGCTACAGAGTAATCTTCATTCCCCCACTTGGCTTTCAGACCACTGCACTTTTTTTGTTTGTTTTACATGGCACTTTATAGTTTGCGTTTACAATTTAGTCAAGATTTTCAAGTGTTTTCTTCAAAGCAAAAGCCTTCTCCCGCAGCTCGGGTCTGCTATCTGATGCCATTGCAGACAAGGAACAAATGAGGTGGTCTCTGCTTTCTGGTGCCAGGCTTCCCCACTGATTAGCTTCTGCACAGATAAAGAGACACAGATACAGGACTTAAATATCAGAAGGAGTTAAGAAAAAAAAAAGCCCTAAACATTTTCTCGATGCTTGGACAGGCTCAAGTTCACTTCACATTTCTCTGTCACCAAACCCTCGAGGACAAGGCTACCAAAGAGCAATGCCAGCTGAGAAAACACACGTGATCTCCTGCTCAGGGAGCTGCGCCCATTTAAACCAGGCTGAACTTCATTCCCTAAGCCTGTGGAAACATGTTTCTGACTTTATGTTATGCAAGACGGATCAAAACGCGGATCTGCTAGAACAGAGGAAACACGTAGGGCATATCCATAACAGCAGCAAACACCTGCCCGACAGCAACTGCAGACTTAGGACACAAGGACTAAACAGACTCAAGTTCTGCCAAGGGCAGAATTTCACAATGGGCAGCGAAGTTTGGCACGAGGAGGGTAAGAATCTCTCCTCTGCACAAACCAAAGCTCTCCCCTTTACGCAGCCTGAACATAATGCAAGATGTGGAAGGTAGGAACCAGCCTGCCCAACTCGTCCTGCTCTCTCTGGAGACAGCACTCCAGACCTTGACCTCACCTGCAGTTGCTTCAAGCCTTCTCCATGCTTCCCCGGTCCCCAGACACAAAGCTCCCTGTCCCAAACACCCTTCCATAGCTACATGTGCACTGTTCTGCTACCTAGTTTTGTCAAAAGGCAGTAATGCCCCTCTGCAGGTGCCCAGGTCATGCACGGCCCTTCTCAAACACCGACTTTCCCACATGGAAAGATGTGAAGATCCTCACCATTCAGCTTGGTGCACAGCAGCTGGATCACAGACAAAGCTTCTGTTCTTATGGATGTGTAGCTCTTGTTTTCTAAGGGAAAAAGAAAAATCACATTCAGAAGCAAATGCACACTAACTGCACAAGAAGCAAAAAGCACCGTGCTCCCCAGAGAGCTTTTGTTCCACAGCTCACAGAGCTCCTTTCTGCTGCAGGGCTCCCTTTGTGCCACAGGCCTATGCGAGTGGCACAGAGTGAGCAAACATGGGCTCACGGGAACACTATGCCCTAGGCATGAGCTCCACGTGCCCGTGGCGCTTCTCTTCCTCAGACTGAAAGGGAAAATGCTGGCCCAGCTGCAGTGTGGTCACAAACAGTTTATCTGCGCAGGACTTCTCTTTAAATGAACTGTAATAGCTGTAAACCGCTGGGGTAGCAGTAAGCACTATTAAGTGAGGGTACATGGACCCTATACAAACCAAGCGCCAGGCTAAAGTCTTCAAAAGTTTTGGCCCACAGACCTGCAGTCCTGTAAATACCTCACTCCATTGCAGCCTTCATGGTTAAGAGACACTCAGCTGTCCCATGTGTCCTCGGGGTCTGGCTCTGTGGCACACACACCACGGCAGGGGGTATGAGGAGATCTGAGGCACCGCCACAGGCCTCAGATAAAGCTGGAAAACTGCCCCAGCAACAAGCAGCCCCCAGGACTGTTAACACTGTGCAGGGAGCATGTTAACATCCACACCTGCCTTCCTCAGGGAGAGCACCAAAGGGCTCAAAGTCTTGCCCAACAATTCCAGGGTACTTTCAAAGCCATGTACCCAAGAAGTCTCAACTTATGGAGAAGAAAATCCTTACATTACATCACTAATAGTTTGATTAGGTGGGGTTAATTTTATACAGGACAAAAAGGAAACAACAACAAAAAACAGACACTAAGTTTCAGATTTATATTCTTGACAGGCACCTGTGCAGGATTATTTTCCTTCCCTTTCTTCTGAAGCTCCCTCTCACTAAATAAATTTAACTTTTTGTGGCAGGGCACCATGCACACTACTGGTCCTAAACAGCTACTGCCAAATGCAAAAAGGGGTGAGCTATTATCTCTGACAGGCTACATTTATCCTTCTCTTTCTGTTCACCAGCCTTCAGAGGAAGGCCGTGTATTAAGCAATTCATCATCAACCACAAACTAGGAAAAGTCCACCTACCTAAAGAATAGGTGATAGATGAGCAGGTTTCCAACAATATTTCTGCCAAAGCCCCAGGGTCTGAGTGCTCCTCTTCAAACAGCATCAACCTAACAAATACAAAAATGCTGTGAGACACCCTGTGGACACCTTTCTGCTCAGCTTCCTCTGCTCAGCTTCCTCTGAGACAGGAAGAGCTGCCTTTGCCACAATTCCACAAAACAGCTTCAAGTGTCAAAGAAAAAAAAATGCCAACATCAAGTCACAGTACACTTAGAAAAATTACCCTTGAAAGAAGGCATTCATGGCCTGCAGCACCCCAAGCTGCACCTTCCATGTACTGAGCTTCAGACGCTCACACATTAACCTGCAGAATTCCTGTCGATAGCAACCTGCAGAGGAGTAAGGATGTCATTATGTTACAAAGACAAAAAGCAGAAAGAAACATTCCCTGCTCTATCTCCCAAGTGCTCCTTGTATGGTACTCAAGTGACATCAAGCTACATTCTCTATCAAGTGACCCTAGAAGCCTACACACATCTAGGTAGGACAACACTCTCATTAACAAACTTTGAAATATGAATATTTACACAGTCCTTTTATCGTGTTAACCAGAAGCAACATAATTTCCCTCATTTTCAGCTACCCAGGCTGAAAACCCCAGCCCATTTTTTTCAGATCTATGTAGTTCCTTCACCTTGTACCTACCACCTTCGATGCAAAGTAACTGCACTTAGCAGAACCAGACATCAGGCACCCTGTGTTAGAAGATGATGCCCTGGAAGTTTCATGTTCCTACCAACTCAGAACAGTTCCAGAAAGTGAACAGCAAGGAGTTTATCCAGGGATGGCTACTCTTTAGGAAAGTTTTTTGGGCAGCTTTTTCACTGAAGACATGAAAGGACTTTGCAAGCTGCAGGAAGTGAAAACCTGCAGTTCCTCCACACCCTTCCACATAATCTTGAGGTTTCCCTCCACTCTGCTTTTCTTTTTAAGGTTACAAAGTGTGATGGGAAGGAGTTCCTTCTGCTAACTTACGCTGTGTTTCCGGGCTCCTTGGCCAGGCTTTACTCAGACATTCGAAGGCACAGATCAGGGTCTCCATCTGCATCTCCTTCTCCCTCACGTCCTCATCATCTTCGTCATGCTTTGGTGAACCCATGCCCATGCTCTCAGCAGAGTTCTGTGAAGGCCAGGAGAGAGGGTGTGTTTGACACGGGGGTCAGAGCAAGCCAGCCAAGCAGCTTGGCTTAGTCTTCCCTTGTCATTCGTGCACACTGGTCTTGTACCTAATCGGTGTCCTCAACCAGATGCCTCGTGGCGCACCTTGGTAGTTCTGACACCACTGGTAATCTACAGAAGAGCTCATCAGGCTTCTCAATCCTTGCATTCAAACAGCTCCCTGCACTGGGAGGGTCTGATCTGCAGAGCACTTTATATACTCAGTGGAGCAGACTAACTACACAGCCTCCTGTGAGTTTCCCGCTGCACCTACAGTGCACAAGACTCAAATCTTACACAGCGCTGGGCTGCTGCTGCACACCACAGAAAGGACTCAGAGAGCAGCTGGGCTAAGTCAGAGTCTAGGTAGCAGCCAGGCGGCAGCTACAACCCTCCCAGGTCTCAACTCCACATCAGGACTTGGATGAGTTTGGGTATTTCTCCCATCAGCTGCTCCTTCTGGGAAACTGAAAGTGTGCCTCTAAGAGCAGCTGCTGGTTTGTTTGTGCGTGTTTCGTTTTGAAAGAGGGAAGATCCTCTCAAAAATGGAAACATCACCTTCTTTATCATAGGAAAGACAATATCTGCCACCTCCTGGAATCGGTCTTCCTTTGTTGCCTGCAGCACCTGTGCCGCGCAGCGCAGGGCCACCAGCTTATACTGCAGGTTCTCCTTCCGACACTCCTTCAGGACAGCCTGGACAACCTCATCGACACTGGGCTGGCCAAGAACAGACATCTGCAGCTCTGCACTGAAACACACGGAGCACAGACATTTTCATCTCCCCATTAATCCCTTCCCAAACATAGTTTTTCCCACAGACAGCAAGGAATTCCCACATTCAGGCACAAGGGCGGCCTACCAGCAGCTGTAAATAAATTTACACCATGGTGCTTCTCTTTCATCATGTCTGTTTTCTTCCACTTTTCTTTCCTGTTCCTCCTCATATGCTTTCAACGCACTCTCCCACCTCACCCATCTTCCACTTTCTGCTCTCTTTGTTCTTAGCAACTCTGGCTTTTCATCCTCCTCCTTGCCCTAGCGCTACTAATGCTCCACAGCATATTTTGCTGCTCCCAGTCCTCACCAGCGACTCCTATGGACTAAATAAGCACAGAGGGACTGCTCACTTCCTCATGGGAGATCATGGCAATGTTCACAACTTTACACTAACTCTTGCCTCTTTGCTAGCACCATCTAGGCAACAGCCCTGTGAAAAGAGCATCCTTTTTGGGATCTCAGAACTTGAAGGAAGTTTGTTTTTCAAGGTACTTACTTGCATGCAGAGACGACACTGGCAATAGCCTTTAGCAGCTCCTCCTGCAATGAATAAAACAGAAAATCAGTAAAACACTGAAAAATCTTCCCTAGCCAAATGATCCAGTGCTACTCCACAGCAGTATCCTTTGCACTCTGCTGCTCAAGGCTCTGGGGAAATATGCCCATGACACCAGTCAAGAGAAGCAATGTTTTCCTTCTTCCATCCTGGACAGGTTGATACTCCTCCTTTTCTTCTGTCAGAGGACTTGACTTTTCACCTGCACTGACTGAGAGAAGAAAGGTGCCTTGCAGTGCCCTGAGTGTAAGTTAGCCCCCCTCAAGGCTAGAATACAGTACGGAGGAACCAGCCTAAATGAGATTCCAACTCTCAAAGCATTCTAAACTTCATCTTGTGCTTATGCTATTCCTTTCCATTAAATACAGGGCAAAAGCCAGGCTGCTAAGCTAGGGTTCCCCATCCACTCTCCTCTGCAGCTTAGAATGCTCCATCTCCTGTCTCCGGGATGGAATGCTGATGCTCACACTGATCTCCCCCAAGAGGTGCCAGCTCTTTTCTGCTATTTTCCTACCTTTCCAGCCCATGTTCTCCCGGGCAGGCCTTGCAGCAGCGCGGACAGCACTATTCCCAGGTGAGGTGGTACCAGAGTACCTGTCTGTTTGGCAATTGATGCCATGGCAGCCGCTCCCTGAGCCTTCATCTTCCAAGACTGGGACTGCAATGCTTTCTGTGTAATGACTATCAACTCCTGCATGTACAGTCTGATACCACCCTGAGTACCTGCACGGCAAAAAGAGAAAAAAGGCAATATTGTCACAAAACCCAACCAAACAAAAACATAACCTACTTCACCTACTTCCCCTTTCCCCTGGAAAAAAAAAAAAAAAAAAAAAAAAAAAAAAAAAAAAAAAAAAAAAAAAAAAAAAAAAAAAAAAAAAAAAAAAAGTGGTGTAGGGAATACCTATAGCTGTCACAATTTACTTAATTTTTTCTAGGGGGAAAAAAAAATACACAGGCCCTTCTTCAGGCAAAGGCACAAAAAATTCCTCTAAGGTTGAATGAAGATAGGTTCTGTTTTCCAGGATAAAATAACAGATAAAATGCCGCTCCATACTGTAAGAAGCTAGCGATTGTCTTATTCTGATTCTGTGGAAATAAACTTTTTGTTAAGAGTAGATCACTGGGAAATCTCTTCTGGAAGCCCTTTTTCCACCACCAGGGAAGCAATCTGGTGTATGAGGACCTGTTCCAAATGACATTCTTGGTCAAAGAAGGAGCTAGCAAAGTCATTTCTCTATGCATCCACGTCTTCCTCATCAGACAGAAAACATGGCAAATTAGCCTTCCTGCAAGGTAGATTCATCTTGAGGTTTAAACCACAGGTGCTGCTGGAGGACCAGATTAGATCATCAGCTCTAGGAAGAGGTCAAAGTATCCCACAACTCCAGAGCATGCTGCACTCTTAAGGTTGATACCAAAACTTCCAGGCAAGTCTGGCCACTTGCAGCATGGCATGTGTGGTAGTACAGTGATATTAAGTGTCTCTCAGTCTTAAAATATGTATCCTCAGTGTGGTTTTTTTTTGTGCTGTGCAATCAGCAACTCTGTTTTAAATAACTAGAGAGCCCAAATAACTTGCTCAAGCTCATACAGGAAGTCTCTACATATGGAGAATATGTAAAGAGAATTCTGAAATATCTTGCCAAGAAAACTATTTCCAAAGTGAATTTGCAGAAAACATGTTATTTCACATTTCATGTTCCACACAAAGTGTTTGACTCTCTCAGAGCAACTTACCAGGCACGTTTTCCTGCCAAACTTCAGTCCACAGAGCAGAATCCTCTTTCTCACCTTTCTCCTCCTCAGAGACCTCGTGCATGCCAAGAAAAGCCAGCGGCAAGATGTGTTTGGCATGGTTCTTCACCACGTCTGGGCTGTAGCGTCCCATAGCATGTACAGTTAAAGCACTGCCTGTCCTGTACACTGGCTCTATGGAAACAAAACAATCATCTTGTGTGGTGACTGGGAAGCAGCACCTTCATTTTGCAGCTCAGTCAGCCTCTTTGGAGGTAGAGGAAAACAACAGGATTGCATGATGATGCACGGCAGTTCTCCAGCTAGCAAAACTAAACACTGTTATACAGAAAAATTTCTTTATCAATTTCTGCCATTAACTCTTTCGTCAACTCTTTTCAGCACCATATGCTATAACCAAATATTCAAATCCATGTACCTTCCTTTTCCATGTACCAACTGCTGAGTTTGTGCAGCAACTTTTCAGTGCTACTGTCCCGAGAAGTCTGCAAAAGGGAAGAGGCTCAAATCACTCAAACACATTAAAAATAACACATTAGAATTTTAGAATAATTAAAGCCATTTCAAATGCCAACTCACCCGGACTAGATGACCCATAGCAAAGGCAAAAGACTTCTGTATCACACTGTTACGATCAGTCAAGCCACTGAGCAAAGCACTCATAAGTTTGCCTGTTGGAAAAGGGAAATCGGACTTCACTTTGTTTGAAACACCATGTTTTCATTGCCTTAACAAGAAATTTATCAGCCTGCATTTCAACAGATTAACGGATTTATGCATGCTCTCTTTTTTCACGTTTACTGGGTCTATTTGGTCTTATGCTTTGTAAGTGCACATGATAGCGGAGCTCAGATCTCCAGCAAGCCCCAGTCCATACACCCCAGGCAGTAACATTCCTTGATGTGGGCACCCACAGCTGCTCAGTGTTCAGCTGCATTTCTGTGTGCAACAGAAAGAAGGTCTCTATAAAAACAACACTAAAATTCTAGTGATTGTCAGTAGAAGTCCAAGTTCACAAACAAAGGTTATCAGAGCAAAGGATTTCCTTTCTGATAGAGAATGGCTCCATTAGTATTGAGAGAAAGCAGATTAATTTATATTTTTTTAAAGAAAGACTTTTAACAAATTCTTTTTAATAAATCAATCAAAAAGGTGCTGTACATCAGGTCAGGAAAGCAATCCCTACTTCTGTTGGGTTGCACAAATTGAAGAACATGTGCTTATTACAGACCTGTTACTAACACTTGCACCGATAGTCTGTTCCAGCAAACACTGAAGAGAGATTTCAGCCTCTATATCCTACAGAAAGCTAGGGAATTCCCTCCCCTTTTTCCTCTGCTCCTTCAGTTTTGATGCAGACATTTAAAATCCCAAGGAACTACCTTCAAAACATGCACAAAGAAGCTTCAAACAGCTTTTCAAGGCAAGTAACACACACAGAGATCATTAGGGTGGCAATGGGGAGCCAAGAGGGAAGAAACTGCCTACAGAAGAGACACAAAAGCAATTTTAAAACCTTACACTAGAAACCAGCCTTACCTGAATAAGGTGTTAAGTCCTGGGGACATTGTGTGGTTAATGATACAATTACACTGGCACAGCCTCCCTGGAAGATTAAAGGGGGAAACAAACATAAGAAAAAAAAATTAGCACCTCATAATACTTGCAGTGGTGCTGGAAGTGCCTGTGTGACACATCTAGAACCACCCAACCTCTGCCCAGATACAAAGGGAGCCAGTGTTTGAAACAGCTGAACAGCTTAGAAGCAGTTGAACAGTTTATAATAAACGAATTAGAAGAACCACATATGAAAGGTAACAAGCTACCAGGGCCATGCTCAGGATGGATGGTCCTGGGAGATTCAGAGTTATCAAGGCAGAAGATTGCATTCAGAATCTATCAGACAGGTCGCCAAAGGAAAGTGCAAATGGTACAAGTACAAAAAAAAGGCAAGTAACACAGATGAGCCAAGACTCAGACCTAAAACAACTAAGGTCTGAATGAGCTAAACCATTAATTCAGAATAGAAAGTGAAAAGAACCACATTTAACTTGGTGCTTCATTGTTTTTCCTTTTCTGTTTCCAAGCAGTCCATTTAAATCACGGGCATACCTTTGTGCCAAGGCCTACTCCACTTTTGATCAATTCACAGAGACGAGGAACCAGCTCGCCCAGGATGGACACATCCAGGTACTGCAAGCTCTACAGAAAGCCAAAGGACAGGAAAAAAAAATGTTGAAGCTGAAACATAAGCTGATCTGTTTCTACCCGTGGGCTGTCTCAGTTCCTGTATGTTGCTGTTTTGCTGCAGTTTAGATGCTTGTGTGGTGTGAGAAGGAGCCTTTAAGGTAGCTTAAACCAAAGATTTCCTTGCCTCACTTCTATGCTGAGATGATCCCGCTGAAATTACTATGTGCGCGGCTGGATTTGATATATTCCTACATTTCACCTATCTAGAAAAGTGAAAGTAACACCAGCAAGAACCTGGTTTTGGGTGTTACTGGTGTCTGGGTGTTACAGCTGAAGTGTTACTGCCATGGTTTCCAGTGTCCTGTGCCTAAGATGCCAGCAGGCAAAACAAAAAGCCTCAGGTTATCAGTCCTCTGTAGCACTGCCTGCAGGAGAGGAGATCCATCTTCTAATAGCCCAAGACCACACAGCTGAAGGTGACCCCCTGAGATAACATGTGTCAGGTCTGCCATATCCTCTTCCTGCACTGATAAGGTAAAGGGAGAAGGGCTAACCCTGTTTCAGATATACAGGAAAAAAAGGGAAGGGTGCTTCAGAACCAGAACATCTTTGTGCTCCTCTATGGAGCTGCAGGATCTCTCCTCTTTCATGGGAAATCTCAAGCAGTGATGGCCAGGGCAGCACCACTGTCCCCATGGCTGGGACAGGAAACGCATGGTCAGCATGAGGGACAGCAGCAGCTGCTCCGGCCTGCAGCAAGTTGGTGAGATTTTTACTGGGAATCATTCATCCCTATGTGCTTTACAGGCTATTTTTAGAGAACACTCCATCTGACACCAACATGCAGCTCGCCCTGGCACAGGGAGCACTAGCAGCTGCAAATGCTGCTAAATATGGAAGAGCGTCATGCTGTTACTTATCTGTAAGTCCAGGGAAAAAACAACGGCTCTGCCAGCAGTGCTCCACCTGAAACAGCTCAGGTGCTTGCAAAGCACGCCTGCTCTCAGCATCCCTATGTGCAAAATCAGGGGCATTATTCTCTTTGGGAAAGGGCAGACCCTATCATCTGGCGGTCAGCTCTGCCTTGCAGCATAGTCTTGGCATCAGCAACTCTTTCACTTGCAGCTAACTACAATGCCAAGCACATGCTGCTGGCAGGGCTTTCAGTAACGTTGGAGTTTTCTTAAAATGTTTCTACCATGTAAAATACTGGCAAAGCTTAGGGAGAAAAGTCTGAAACACCAGAATCAAGGTCTGGACTGCATAAATTCTCATATGATTTCATTATTACTGTTTTGCTTGTTTGTTTTGTGGAATAACAGGGCCAAAAATGAGGAGAAATAGCAGCTAGTATAACCCAGAATCAGCTGAGTTATCCACAGAAGAGCACTTGGAAGCTGCCCTCTTCTTCAAGCAAGTAGGTTTTAGGGTGCAAAAACATCAACTCCAACTCCAAATGGAGCCACAGTCATTTACAATTGATGTGAGGGACAAGTTGTGTCCCTCACACAGAGTGAGAGAATTCAGTACTTTAGAGAAGATGGATTGACAGATGAGAAAATGAGTCTAAAGAGGAATATCATTAAGGTCTTTAATTCCTGTTATCCTACAATAAAGAGTAAACAAGAACCCTCCTGAATGTATTACTTACCATGTTAATCGTTTCCATCATGGGAGATGATTTTACAGCACTAAGTCTGGCATTATCCATTGCAGTCTAAGTAGAAGAAAAAGATCAAAACCAAAAGTAAAATGACCTTGAAACTAGTAGAAATAGCAACATCAGTTAAAACTCATTTTCTCAGAAACTCAAACCAGGAACCATTTCAGACATGAGAAGAGTCAGTACTCCTACAGACTATCAATGTTTCCCTTCTCGGGATAGATGCTCTGGCTGAAACACACACTCTTGTTATCAGGAAAATGAGGAGAAAAAATAAAAAAGGAGAAAGATTTACTCTGTTACATCCACCTGCTTCTTTCTGGGGAAGGGCTCCTTTCTCCCCACATGACTGAATTAGCTCAATTGGCTTCTGAGCAGTGGGATTTCAAATACTTTCCCAGAAGACTGGAACTAACAAATATGTTTCTCTGAAATGGGTTGGAAGGTCTAGCGCTGGAAATACCCTGCTTCAGCCCACACTGCTAATGCATACCTTTCTATTTATGTAACAAGAAGTCCTGCAGTTAAACTCCTTGAAAAAAACAGAGTAAAATTTGATAGCATAGGTGCAGTAGAGCTAATTATTATTAGAGACTCACTCTTCACTTCCTGTAGAGTTGTACAGGGAGCTGAAGTGATATTCAACAACACTTCTTATTTGAGACTGCTCTTTGAAATATGCACATGAGTAATGAATTAAAAAAAAACCCTTATCCTCCCTAAGAAAAAAATAATCCAACCATATTCCAATGTACGAATTTTACTTTTTACAGAATTCTAAAACTCAAACTTTTTGGCAACTTCAGTGACTCATTAGTCATTTCTTATCACATCTTTGAACACCTCTGAGCCAAATTTGCTGTTTTTCTGTACATGGCTGTAGAATGAACACATGAAGCTCTAAATCTTTGTCACTCTCCTCTGCAGACACTCTCCCATAAAAATTGCACTTACTTTCTCCTGATCTGTTGCACAAAGACTCAAGTAATTGAGAACCTGAGGCTCCAGCACACTCAATGACTCCAGCAGGGCTGGGATAAGTTTTGGTGCATGAGGCTTCAGCATAGATCCAGCACTTTTAGTGATCTTCACAAGAGTATTAATGCTAGAAAGAGAACAAGGAAATGGCCACCATGAAAACCTATAAATTCAACTGATCTTTTTTTTTGCTCTTATTCAATACTAACACAAAAAACCACAATCAAGATTACAATCATACCAGTACAGATCTACCTGTGAACGAAAATCACCACGTATTTTTCTGCTTAAGCAAAATCATATCCAGATCCCTGAACCTTCATGGACACTACTCTTGGCACAGAGAGTGTTTAATTTGGCCTGAGTATATCAAAGGCAGAGTCCAAAGAGACATACACCAAAAGAAATAACATGATTTTTTAGAGAAGTTTCTGGCAAAGTCACCCTCAAAATAAGTCTCCGACCAAGAAAGAACAAACTACAACAATCTGTTCAAGCACTGCTCAGTTTCAGACCAGCTGCATCTCTTAGGCTGAATTTTCATAGTGTTTATAAAGCTTCAAAAGGAATGAAATGATTCGAGAAATATGTACTCTAATTTTGGGTGAGCTTTTTAAAATTTCTCAACTTGATACATTCTGAACATTTTCAGTAAGATAAAATTATTTTTATCACAGGTCAGCTATACGTCAAGATTTAGACCAGGAATATTTTGTCCTTCAAGTAGAGGAAGCTATGAACAAATTTACAAAGGGAGAAGTATACGAAGACGCTGTCGAGGGACCTCAGCCACTACAGGGCACAAAATTTGTTTGAACAGCACAAACAGATGCAGCTGCCTCTGGGATGTGAAGTGCCGTCACTCAGAACCAGTCGTGAAATAAGACATGGCTCTCACTCTGGGATTTTCCATTTACAAAGTGAAGGAAAGTCTTAAGCACAGAAACCTCCTTGCAGATCAGTTTACCAGCTGTATGAAGCAGACAGAATTTCCTGCTGAGATTCAAACATGGACATCTGCAAAGAGATGCAGATACCAGGTCACAATTTAAAACTAGTTAACCTTGCTACTTATGCTTGTTTAAACAGGATGTCCCTGAAGGATAGCTGAGGTTCTCAGCACTGCTGTTTGAGAAAGACAAGGAAGAAAAGGAAGAGAACAGCAGGAAGGCTGTTTTGCAGAGGAACTTCTGACATAAAACACATGGCATATTCTGCGATTCAAATGAGTAAAACGAGTCCTCTCAGGATAAATTGTGCCCTCATCAACAGGACATTTACAGGATGCAAAACTAACCTGAGAGATCGGACTTCGGAGACTGTGCTTACTATGCCTTTGTCTAGGAGGCAAGGGAGCAAGACAGCCACAGTCTTCTGACCTGCTGCTCCTTTAGACGGATCACACATTTTCACACAGACCTGGTGACAGATGAGAATCAGTACTGCATGCACATTCAAAACCCTGTCTCAGATTATTTTAAAGCACCTTCTCTGCCAGGCAGAAAAGAAAAAAAAGTCACAGTAACTACATGAACAACTCACAGCCAGTCTCTGCTACCATCGTTCTCTTCTCCAGGAAGCACTGAAACACTGAGCCAAGTTCCTATAGGAACTTCAGTTAGGTTCAGCTTCCCAAGAAGGTAATTTCAGAGCAAATAGGTAAGAGAGACTGATTTAAAAATCGATCAAGAGATGGACCAGAAGGACCACATGATCTTCCAGGTGAGGGAGAGCCAGTGTCAGCCACAGGGACTCAACAGTTCCACAAGACAGAGCTGCCCTTGAAACCTCATGGATTCTGGCCCCATCTGCAATGTTTAAGAACTGGATCACCTCTTCTGCAACTGACATTTCATGTTGCAGCCATTGCCAAAGCTGTGATTCCAAAAGTTCTTCAGAAGTGTTTCTGTTTCCACTGAAATAACTTCTTTTTTTCAAAGGAATACCAAAAAAAAAAAAAAAGCAATGTGTATATTACACATCAAAAATCTTGTGATATCGAGAGCAGAGAGAAAAGTCCAGGCTGGATTACTGAGTTTCAGACCAGTAAGGTTCCATTGTATTTGGTCAACGACATGGTGCTTCACTTCTATATTTTCCTTAAATCTCAACCATGAATGAAAACAATATAAAGCCATCATGAATCCATAAAGGTACACCAAGAAATCAGTATTTCCCAAGAAATTTTGGGGTTGTATAGACCATAGCATTGCCTCAAGCAATCTATGATATACACCTCAAGCACCAGAAGTCTAACATTATCAGCAAAAATACAGAAGTGTACAGGGCCAAGACTAATATGAATGCTTTCTAGTGAACTGTTCTGCTTCCAGCTTTGGTTTCATACCAAAGATATTTTCAAGATAACAGAAATGTCACTCATGCAGTGATGGAAGTGAATAATTATCTGACATCACCAACACACACCTCTCCATGCACATATTTTGAAAATAGATTTTTACCTTACTTAAAGTTTTCAGCGCTAGTTCTGCTGCTTTTCGCACAGACTCCTAGAAAATAAGACAAAATCTGTTGTTAATGTTTTCAGATCTTATATACAGTTCTTTTTTTGCAGAAAACTACAATGGCAGTAACAACACAGCTATATTCATGGCTAATGCATAATAACGTCTAAAGAATTATTGTCTTTGGTCCACCTATTATCTGCTGTTCAATGCTAAATACATTAGAAATGTTGCCTTACACCACTGGGCTGTCTACATTTCTGTTCACATTTGTCTCTCTTGTGCTGCTATTAGGTCATCCTCCCTACTCTTACTCGCCCTCAAAAAGCTTCTATTACAAAAGGAAGTATATAATCCTTTGTGTATATAATCCTTTGTATATAGTTTATTTATAGTTTATATATAGTCTATTTTTTCAGTAAAATGCATTTTGCTTAGTGCCACTTTACTCAACTAAATATCTAGGATTAGAGAGAAAGACTAAAAGCAAACAGTAACACCTGTGCTAGCCCAGTGGCACGTGACAACAGCACCATCCAGACACCAAACTCGGGCTTCATCTGAGATGTACTGATGAATTAGAGCAATGTCTAGCAACATTCCTGGGACAATCCCCATGACTCTTAACTTCTTAGGCTGTTCTGGTCTCAACTGCAGCCTGTTCCACTAGACTCTGCTGAACAATCTTCAGGTAAAACTCAGGAACTGGGGTGTCCCAGGGACTGTTCCCTACTGGTAGTTCGCAGGCAGCTGCTCCATGTGGAGGCCAGTGCAGTTCACTAGCATAGTAGAAGGACATTCTGTGCCAGATGGCTTCAGTGCCCAGGAACATTTCTGAGCACACTGAATTTACTAGTTTGGAAGCTGGAGTGCTTTGGGAAACAGCTCAGCTTAAGCTGGAGCCAGAAAGTCTGATTCCAGGGAGAACACAGCTCAAACCTGGAAGGAACCAAGAGCTCTGACTTTGTACCTGCAATGCTTTTAATAACATAAGCAATTCAAAATAAATATTTCTATCCTTAGGGTTATGCATATACTTAAGAACTCTATCATACCCAGCAAAAAGTGCTGAACATGCAAGAACAAGCTTGTCAAGAATAAAAGCCAGCACTTAAAAGGCAGGGAAATGCTAACTGTGAGTGGTCTGAGCTTTCAGTCTACTTAATAACCAAAACTCCTACTGGCTTCACCTTAGCTTCTCAGAGAATGTCTTTCCAGTCTCAATTTTCTAAACTCATTTTAAATACTTCAGTCTGAATACCATGCTTTCTGCTGGCAGTTATTATTGAATTATCACTTTCATTACCTTAATGTCATCTTGCACTCTAAATAGGATTTCCCAGATCTCTGGAAGTTTATCTATAATGTCATCCAAAGGTCTTCCTCTTAACAAATCGTTGAGTGCTAGACAACTGCAAATAAGAACATTTTATTTCCACTGTATGGTGTTTTTATTTGCTGTGAGGGTATATATAAATAAATATTTATGTATTAAGAAAATGCTTTAAAAAACCACGATGTTTCTACAACTCTCATTTTTATCTAACTATAAAACAGTTAAAGGAATGTCTTTCAGAACAGAGAAAATTAGAGCAAATTGCAGTAGGTGAGAAAAGCCACTGTAATCGAAATTCTAGCTAGTGCAAATATTACAGTAGTAGTGTTGTTTCAGATTTATTTCCTATAAAGCACAGGATAAGAAAGAAAAGCATAGTGATCTTCAACCTGCAACTAAGATTAGAACTAATATTTTTAAAATAGCCTAACAAAAAAGAAAAATGAACAAAAAAATGCTATATTGAATGGCACCCTACTGCCAAATACATATAGAGTCACATCACCAACTCTAACATAATGTTAGTATTTCTTTAATGCTAAGGTGCAAGGATAGCCAAGACCTTTGTGATCAGAAAACAAATAGCTTTAGGACTGTATCACACCTCCAGTGTAGACTGCAGGACTGGGTTCTGTTCTGATGAAAAGACAGGCATCACCCTCCCCCCACTTCCTCAGTTAAACAGGTCCATGGTGAATAAAAGAGATGAGAGTTTGAAGAAAAAGCTGTTACTTTTCCAAGCAATACCTGGATTCCCTGATTCTCCAGAGATTGCTGGTTAGGTTACTGGTCAAGTCTTCAAGAATTTCCTTCATATATTTATCAACCTATTATGAGAAAAAGGGATAATCATAAAACAGGCATGGACTACATATCCAGTCCAGCTCTCTGAAATAAAAAAGAAAAAAATCAAAACACATCAGGAAACAAAGACAATACAGCCTGCTTTCTGACAACACACTGACCCTGAACAAGATTATTCTTACTGTTTTATAAGTGCCATTCTCTCCACCTCTCTAAGATGGAGGTTATTGGAGCCAAAACACCAAGGTCCTTTTGGCTCTTTTTCAAAAGAAGGCTTCAGAAATGGTAGCAAACCACGTATCTCACAAGAAAAGGAGTTGCTCTTTGATCAAGAATCAAAGACTTCATGAGCCTGGCCTTGCTAGAAGAGAGTTGCACAAACATAGTTCTAGGTATTTCAGAGCAATGGAAGAAAAAGTCCTGAAAAACACTGATTCCACTTTGGAAATGGCATCTTCAGCTATAAGATATTCTAAGGAATTTATAACCAATGTCACAAGAGCAGGAGACTGTACTTTCAGTTCAATCTTAAGACTTGAATATCAACTACACAGAAAAGCTCTGGAATATCCTACTTCACACAAGAGACAACACAAAGTCTCTGAATCTTCTGCCCTGTCCCTGGATTCCAGCACCTCTTGCTTCAGAGGACACGACCTCATTTTCTTTCACAAAGCCTTTACTTTCAGTAAAAAGAAGTAGGCACTCCCTTCCCATGACAATTTCTGTGTGATGTGAGCAGCAAGGCCACTATTTTACACCCTAGCAAGGCTGGATGTTTGCTCACCATTGACTTGTCTGTGACCAAGGCGTTCCAAATGCTGGTCATTGCCTGTCGAATGCCAAGGTTGGGGTCAAACTGGTAACGGTAGAGCCGTGGAAGAAGTTGGGGCAAAAATGGAGCCAGCTGTTCTCCTGCCTTGGTGGCTATCACATTGAAACCAAAAGCTGCTCCCTGAAATGATGACAAAAGAACTTACTGAAACAATCTGCTCACTCAGGTACCGGTCCAGGTCATGCCATAGTCAGTATCAAGGTTGACTGAAATAGTTTAGATACAAAGATTAAAAAAAAAAAAAAGAGTTAAAGTAATACAGAATTAACCCTCATCAATATCACAGTTATTTCATATATAATATCAGACAGGGAAGTATATTAACTCTTAAATATCTCTCTTATTTCAAGATGTCTTCTTTGATTATTTTTGGCAATAGTAGTAGTAAAAAATTAAATTATAGGAAGATTTAAATAGATTTCTCCAAAACCAGTTTTGTTCTTTGAAAAACTGATGACAGGAGGAGCTGCTTCCCTCCAGTTCAGCCACATTTCAAAGAAACAGACATTTCAGGAACAGCTTAGATATTTAAAACTGAAATGACTCAATCCTAACTGAACATTCTCTAAGTTCAGGGTATTATCATTTTGCAAGTGTCCAGAGTTGCTTTAAATTGAAATATTTGTCCAGATTGTTTTTCTTCTACAAAAGGACCCCAGTGTCAATTCTAATGGATACTGATCCATGGAATCATATGGGAATGGGCAAGACAACCCAAGAAGCAACTGTTTAGTGGCAGCAGTACTGAGCCTCTAGAAGCTTCACCCACATGTCCTGACTTGCAGTATCAACACAGCCACTTCATGGATTCACAGGACAGGATGTACCTTCTTAGCTATGGTCAAGAAATGTAAGACCGAGAAAGACAAACTCTGCTTTTATTCCCAGTGGTGACCACTGCTGTGAGGACTGAGAGGCTGCAGAAAACATAAGGGGGCAGCCTGCTCTAACTGGTCCTGCTTTGCGAGAAGGCTTGGTCCCCAGACTGCTGGATACCCCATCCAAACCAAACAATTTGTTGAAATGACAAAGTTCACCCTACAGCTGCTCAGTGTTATGAGGAAACTGGCTGCACACCTGAGGCTCCTGGAGCCTGGAAAAGGAAGTTTGACTTGTCAGACTTTGGACGAAAGTTAAAGATGGGATTTCCAACACCCCCAATAAAAGACATTGCTAGAGACTCAAAATCTCTGGTAGGCAGCATGCATGCTTCAGCACCAAAGATTCATGCAAAAGATCCAGGTAGGCTGTAAAGGAATGAAAGGTCCTCTGTCTGCTCCCAGGAACAAAACAAATTTTCCCAAGCTTAGATAAAGCTAGTGAAAAGAAGAGGCCCTAAGTTAGAGCTCTGCAGGTAAACATACATTTTAAAACATCTGTTTTGCAGAAAGTAGATCCAATAGTCTCTTTGGCTTTGAGAAATGCCACAGCAGCTTTAAAATATCAAGACCTGAGTTTTTTGTTAAGTCAGGATAATCTTTGGACAACAGTGGTTAAACTGTTCTGTTAGGGACCAGGTTTTTAAGCACTTACTCCTGATTAGTTTGTGCTCTGCTTTCTTTGTAACAAAGCACATTATCTCTCGTGTCTGAAAAGTCACTCAGTTTTCAAAATCCTAACTCAGCCTCTGAAGAGATCAGGATCTGGCCTCTAAACACTCCCAAAGGCAACAGGAAGGGATCACAGATGGAATGTAGAATGATTTCAACAGTGTGATATCACTATTTTGTTTTAAGAATTTCAAGTAATTTTGTAATAGCTCCTGAGACTGGTGAGCCTGCATTAGATCTGATACCCGAGTATCAGCACAGAAAAGCATCCACAGGCAGTTCTACATAGATCATATAGGCAAAGTTACAGAAAGGCTGCTTTTGTTTTCAAAGTTCATGGAGGGAACGGAAGAGATATAAAAGGAGCAAATTACCTTCCGAGAATTCCACATGGCATGATGATTGGCCAGATTCATGAATTTGTACACCAAATCAGGCTGATTAAGATCACTAGCCAGTGAACAAAGCTCCTTATAAGTAGAAAGACCTTGACTTTGGAAAAGAGAAGAAAAATTAGTATGACTTTTTAGCTAGGAAACACTATAGTATCTATACCTATATTCAAATCACGGCCTAAAGTAAGCACATTTTTTTTTCTATCTACAGTACAAAAAACCAGTCAAGGTGACTTAGAAAACAAGCAGGAATGAAAAATTCATGGCACAGATCTCAGTGAAAGCGAATACAGTTTTAGAACAGATTATGTGTGTTGCCACTGAGACTGATAACAAACTTACCCATCTGGCGTTTTGCTCAGGCCACCCTGAAACACCACAGTTTCTCCAGTCATCTCATGTTTAGCTCTGGTGGTAAAAGAGGTACAGTATTAACTTTGCACCAAACCATGTCCTTGAATGGAGTGTACACTATGAAACAAGTGAACTTGTTTTGCTTTATTAACTCAATAACTGCCTCTTCTTTAGGTTCCAATCCTAAAAAAAACATAGAAGCGTGCAAAACTGCACACACTGCAAGGAATCTTATTAACCCTCATCAAATGTACTATTAAGGAAAGTGAGGGGTTTGCTATGCAGCAAGCAGGTGTAAGTTAAAACACCAAATGAGAGCTTTTTATTTCAGCCCAGATAAAAGTTACATCATAGATTACATCATAGACAGCAGATCTATACAGATAAAGCACATGCATTCTTTAGACTAATTAAAAAAAAAATCCATTATTCTCTTCCTCTGCCACTGGAGTTCCCCACACTCCTAGCTTCAATTTTTGTCATTCACAGTGGTCACACCCATAATGAATTAGACAGGAATAGGCTGTAGGAATAGATTTCCAGGACTGATCCAACATGATTAGCTGCCAGCAGTCTTAAAAGACCAGCATCTGTGGCAATAAAACAGGCAAGTGACCATTAGTACTTCCTCAGTAAAAGATGCATGCATTTCAGACACAAGGCAAAATCCAGTTCTGCAACAGACACCTGCTCAGATTTGCTGCAGGAGGCCACTAACCTCTGCAGTCATATAACACAGCAAGTAGGGAATCCACTCAAACCAAAAACAATTTGAACTGCTTGAAACGGGCGTGAACCATTACTTAAAAGCTTTGTTGAATTCAAAATGAAAAAACATCAGACATACAGACCAGAGCACTACTTCACTGGATTCTGAGCTCACCATACCTTTTCCCAGTCATAAGGTTATCAACAAGCGTGGTGACTAGCTCTTGCTGATCCTGTTCACTTCCTAGCTCATATACTAGTCCGAGACCTTTTGAAGCAACATCTTGACTAAGTTCTGCAAGAGATTTTACAAAGTAAAGGTGAAGAACATGCAGGCAGTAATAAACAAATTAATAAACAAACCATGAAAAGAAAAAAAAAATCCTAAGATAGAATACTACTTACCATCACTATCTGACAGAATCGAAACAAATGCACCTTGAATATCCTTGAGGTGAGACTGAAAGATGAGAAAAAGGACATTATTTTCATTTCAGCTTTTGCATCCTTTATCTGGCTTGTTTCAAGTCAGGTCTCTAAGACAAACGGAGGTTATTTTATCACAGGAGTTGCCTGAGCTACACCTAAAATAGGAAATTCTCTATTTTCAGACAGGTGAGCAGAAGCCTGACTGCAGCTTGTAAAACGAAAAAATTACTTACCTGCTTCTACAGCTCCCAAGCCCTTTACAGATCACATGCCCTACTCTTGTTTTCTAATAAAAATCAGTAATAGACAGAGCAGGAGTCTGCCCTGTAGCCAGAGCTGGCAGCCCTCTGCTTGAGCACACCTTCTCTCCATCCCGATTTAGAGGCTTTTGCCCTCTCCTGCAAGATACATTATTTACACAAACATAATGATTCTCTTACCACAGCAAGCACCCTAACTATAGGTTTTCATGAAAGCACACCAAAATATTAAGCAGTCGGTTAAGAGTCCTCCTTAAAAATATAAAGATACCAAACTCTTCTTTGCAAAGGAATACGTACCAGCACTTTATCTTATAGCAGCTATTTATACCAACACCAGACTGACCTGAATGCAAGTCAGGTGTTTACAAAGATGGCAAATGGCCCTGTCCATCTGCCAACAAATATGCTTCCCTAGTAACATAAGATAAGCCATGTCTAAAAAAGATCTCAGTGAAGATTGCAGCAGCACTGGGAAACCCACTGAAGTGAAGAGGAAGGAAACTAAAGGAAGTGAGGATCAAAAGCAGAGATGTGAAGAATGTGCTTGGAAAGAGACATATTTCATACCTTAATTGCCTTGTGCGTGCTCAGCTTCTTCACCATTGACAGAAGCCAGATGCAGGATGCTTGTCTAACATGTGGGTTTGGGCTGATAATGTGTTTGTTCAAAATAAGATCTAGAACCCATGGAACCACATCATTCGCTTTCAAATCTATATGGAACAAAACAGAGAAAAAAAGGTGTAGCAGAAGGAGCTTTAGCCATGAGCTACATTCAATTTTCATTTTAATAAAATGTCCAAAACCAATGGATACCTAAAAACTACATGAGTACTCAGGTGACTGATGATTCAGAGAAAGCCTTCATGGGAGTCACTGGAAAAACCTTTTGTCCTTGGAAAAAACAATAAAATTCCTCTAAATAGGGGCCTTCCATCTTTTCACGAAAGCGTTTCAGGACACAGGGCCAAGACGGCGCACCACTCAGACTGTATAAGATTCACTGGACTGCAGCTAGTTGCTAAGAAGACTCAGAATTTCTTAAGCAAATAGAAATTTTAGATCCATTCTCTCAAATGCTAAGCAGTTATTTGCCCTATTGAGTCTGATATTTACATGTCTCTATTTTGAAGCCAGCGTTTTGTCATGCTTCCATTTCATTTGAGCCAGAATTTCAGTCTTTAAACAAGTCATGCACAGTCAGGCAGATGTGCAGACCAGTGAACTTCATGTAAATGTCATTTTATCATAGTGATCCAACTTACTGGAAAAAGATCTGAAATTTAATCTTAAAATTCTCTTTTCCAGTTCAGGCTTCAAAATGTTATTTTAAAAAGGGCTTTATGCGTTAAATCTGAAGCTAACAGCATGGGAAACCATAACAAAAAAAATGAAACAAATACTGTCAAATGGCAATGAGAGTTCATCAAAAAGCTACTCAAACAGCAAATGAAAAATATTCTACCCTTCAACTAGATGGACCAGAAGAGGTAAAAGAATGCAAAAATAATCCAGTGCTGCAAAACACAGAGAACTGCATTAACAAATGTGAAAGGTCTCTTACTTTCACAATTAAGAATCTGGCCCAGTGCTGGGACACAACAGTGAGATTTACGTTCTTCATTCCAGCCTTCTGTATTAAAGGCCTACCTGGAGGAGGGATATATTCCTCTTCTGTGACTGTCCATGCATCACGTGCTGCCACCGAGCTGGTTCCTATAGCAGCACTAGTAATAGCTTCACCAACGGTGAACTGCAGTTCTATTTGTTTGGCCTGAAGAAAAACCACAAAAGAATCTCACTAATCAATGGGTTACACATAAACTATTGGTGCCTCACAAGGCTTCAGTGTCTTCCCTCTACTCCATTTCTCAGTGCCAGTTTGAAGATCACATGTGTGCTGACTTTCTGAAACCATTCAGCATCAGCCCATTGAGGTGGATGGAGAAAGAGCCACTGTCCAAACCTTAAAAACACCTAATTGGTGCTAAAATCTCCACACCTGTTTTTACAACATGGCTCCTACTAAGTTACTTGCTTCAAGTCCAATTTAGTGAACAAAAGGAACTGGAGAGACAGTATTAGAGTAATACAAACAAAAGATAAACTGCTAACTGAGCTGCCAATTATTAACATAATTACTGTGACCTTGTTATAGGAAGCAGTAGCATAAGATCCTCCTACAGTTTAATTTAGAAGTTGATCACTGCTAAGAGAAGAATGAATGTTTTCCACATAAGATGTAACATTTCTGCCTTGTTTCTGTTCTCTTCGCACTATTACCAAAGGCCTTCAAGAACAGAATGTGCGGAACTCTGCCACTTTTTTCATTAGTCATGATGAGTCTCTAACCATGTTAGCTGGTTTTCACATCTGCCAAGCACTTTCTAAATTGCTTCTGTGGAAGCAAAAATGTTCAGACACTTGGAGAAGTAAGCCTGTAGCTTACTGAAGCTTTTTTTTTTGTGTTCCAGGTATGTATTTTATAAAGGAAGCTGAAATGCCCTTTAACACTTTCAGGAGATAAAAAAGAACACAGGTACTCAGAAACATCATTTTATAGATGTGTACACAATGTTCTTACTGATTTCACTTGTCTGATCACAGTAGACTAGATGACTCAGCAAAGACAGTCTGTCTGATACTAACTCCTTCTACAACACTGAATCCTATGCCACTGTGATTAAGTAAAACCAAGCTGTAAATTAAGAATACTAAAAAAAAAAAGTTCCCTGAATATTTAATTTTGCTTTCTTACATGCTAAGGTATGTGAAATTGCTCTTCAGTACTATGAACACAGTGCAATACAAACATTGGTACAGACTGACAAACCAAGCTTCCTAAGAAGAAACAAAGCTTGTAATTCAAGTGAGGTACATCAGTGGATGTCATTCTAATGTGGGGGGAAAAAAAAAGCTGAATTATCTACTTTTAGGGTATTTTTGAAGGCCGAAGTACTAAGCTTGGCTTCATTACTAGAAGTTCTTATAATTTCATACATGTATACAGTCTTCCTAAATGGAAGACATTCACGCCAGAGACTGGAGAAGAGACTTCAAGAGGCAAGTTCTCAAAATTTAAAAAAATTTCATTGTCCACAGTTTTCAATCCCCAAATCTACCTCTCCTGTTTTAAGCCAGCCCTAAAAAAAACAGATGGACTATTAAAAAATCCCCAGCTCCACGTCCTCTTACAAACTTGCCCCCGGAGTACTTAAAGGGCATCTAAATGGGAACATACACCACAGTATAAGGAATAATGTGTTATTGGCACCTCACCTCCACGGAATCCATCAAACCTTGCAACAGTAGCTTCTGGTGGGGAAAATCTTCATCTCCCACTGGAAAGTAGCCTAATGTTTGTATTGCTCGTTCCTTCATCTTAAATAAAAACAAAACAAACATACACATTAATCACATAATCATCCTGCAAGTCTAGGCAATAGAGTACACTTTAAACTCGTTCCACTTTTTCACATTCACTTTTCATTTAAGGTATCAGAAATCAGAAATGCCATACAGTTATGAGATCAATCACTGCACCTCTCTTCCAAAACACAACTCTTCCACATGAGGCAGTAAAAAAAGTCTTGCTACATTTAAGAATTATTCTCTAAGCTAGTTTGTTCTACTGTAAAAGATCTTCCTGTATTTTAAAAATACAATTTTTCACCTTTCATGATTTTTATACTATGAGCTCCTTCTTATGAAGATACTAAATACACACTATGAAGAGATAGAAAACACTAGATTTTCTGAAAGCCCTATCCTCAATTCTGATTCACTAAAGCCAGTGATAATTATAAGTAGGTTCTATAACAGCTCCTTTAAAAAACAACCATGGTTGACATGCTAATACATGAAATTGGAGATGGTGTGGATTGAAAAGGAACAAGAATCCTAACAATTTTACAGAAGCTTGCCTTGTTTGTTTCCTTGCTGGAAGGGATTCGGGCCAGTAAGCTTTCAACAAGTTGGAGCTTTGTAAACCCTGTGCCTTCACTGGGAATTGGCAAGGGGCCATTCCTGCCAATCTCCCCCAGAGCTGTGCAAGCAGCCACCACAAGGAAGGGTGAGGTGCTGTCCAAAAAAGAACCTGGAGAGAAAAGCAAACAGGATGACTTCAATTTTACATTACTGCTGAGCAGCAGACAGGCAGGCAGGCAGGCAGGCACTTATATTTTACTCAAGCTGAAGCTAAGTACTTATCCTTTCTGCAGATGGTAGGAAGTGTTACGCTAGAATAAAATCAAACTGAAGGGAGGCACTGACACCAGTCTAGACAGTGGCACCACACCTGTATGCTGGCCTGTGACCTAAAGACCTAATTCTTTTTGAGAAGACAGGAACTCTTACTTTCGATCAGAATATATTTTTAGTATGAATTCTATTAGTCAAGTGAATTCAAGATTAAATATCTGTGGACTGACTACCATGGAACTGTCCTCAGCCAGGGTGACTGGAAAATGGCACATGCTGCAAAGTCTGAGGTAGGAAGTTACCTATAGCTTCTGTCGTCGATTTTATGAGCTGTTCTTGTTCCGGCATGACTGCAGTGTTTGGTGGCTCTATGCTGTGGAGCTCCATTGTTCTGATTTTCCTTTTGGCCAAGTACCTTCCTATTGTAAATCCCAAAGCCAACAAGGAGCCATGCTGGACCTCCGGGCTCTACAGACAACACCAACAGTGCAGAAAAACTCAAAGTAAGAGAAACATTATGGAAACAGCACTTAAATAAGAGCACGTATGCAGAAGCAAGCTGCTAAGGCACCACAAAGAGCGTGGAGGTCTGCCTTACAACGTAACAAGAGATAGTTTTGTACTGCTAGCACTTTCTGGAGGATAGAGCTCTTTAGGAGTTTATTTTTTTTCTTAAGAGATTTAAGACGACACATTAACAACTTATCACCAAAACTCGCATTCATAAAGCCTTCTTCTCAGTGGCTTATTAAACAAAAGACATTAAACACATTTAAGTATATTTAACACGGTATAAACTTTTCCACTTAAAAGCCTGGAGATACTCCAATTAAGAAGACAAAATCTATTTTTGAATAAAAAGCAGTGTTGAAGTGGAATTATTTAAGGTTTGCACTATTCTGAACACAAAAGCAGTTGACCTACTCCTCCGCACAGTTTAGAGGGTCGTGGTCTGTGAAACCTAATTACCACAGCTAAACATCAAGAACATTACTTTCCCCAATGTTCTAATAACACTGGTATATTTAACAATGGCGCTTTCTCCCACAAATGTAATCTACTAAAAGGACTGAGTGCAGAAGTGAGAAGTAAGACAAGGAGACTGAAATGCAACCTTAATATGTATATATTAAAAAAAAAGAAAGGCAAAGGCAGGAGATTACTCTCAGATTAGTTGGGTGATCTATTTTTGCCCTGGCCCTGTAAAAAGCTGCATCAGTGCATCTGAGGAGGGAATGCAGTTTGAAAACCCTAACCTTCAGAATTCAGGACATATCAGAAAGAAACAGACCTAATTTCTTCTCAAATGAGAGTTTTTATGAATTTTCCTGAGCATTTCTCAATTATTTAGCTGACTAAAGCTGGTGAATATGTCATGGATGTGCTTATGAGAATTGTCTCCAAAAAAACTCCATATTAACCTAAAATTAATTTCTGAAGCTATTGTTAAAGATACTTAAAGATACGTTCCTGCCACCTACAACAAAAATCCCTTCCCACTGTCCAACTAGATGACAGGTATTTAATTTAATATAATAGGCTAATACATCCTGGACAACAGCAAGAATCAGGTTTTCTATTAGTCAAACTACACTTTAAAAAAAGAAAACAAGAGGAAACAGAGAGAGGTAATTACATGATTGTCTTTTGTCATCTTGATCAGCTGCTCTACAGAGGTCCTCAGCTCATCTCCAGACATTGTAGACAGCACTACAGAATAAAACAAGGCTGCAAGCTCACGCATTTCTTCTTTGTTTGTATTCATCAGGCTCTGAACAAGTTTTTGAAAAGAAACAAGAAACAGGCAATCAATTTGTTAAAATAGTCTGTTCATAAGGTGCTACCATAGATAAGCACAACTGTCATGCAACTGCACAAATATTACTTAATTCTGAAACCTTCCTCTGAAGGTGAACCATCAGTAAGCAACAAATTAAGCACTGAGGTCAGCAAAGCACCTACTACACTGGATGACTGACTTTTAGAGGTACATTACTACTCGCCACAAGAGGTCTATTCACTGTGGAGTTACATGTCGACTGAACACTTTACCGAGTTTTGTCTTCAGAGAAGAACTTCCACATTTCACATACAAACCGAGTTAAAATTAAAAAACCAAAACTCTGCAGAACTGCAAATAATTACTTTTCCTGCAAGAGGCTTTTTTTTTTATTAATCAAAAGGAAAAGAAATGAAGAGAGCAAACAAATTTAATTCAATTGTGATATAAAAAATGTGGCAAGGAATCAGTTCTCAACATAAATGCATCCACTTCACATACAGAACTATTTAACAATTAGGTTTTTAGGAATTAAATTTAGGAAGAGGAATTAAATTTAGGAATCCTCGGGTCATTTTTTTCATATTTAACCTTACCTCTGAAATTAACTAGGTGTATAATACAACATATTCACATGAAAAGTGCATACTCAAGGCCTTAAATGACTTGGGTCATCAGAAGCAGAAGCAAAACCAAAAAGGAAAAGAGAGCCAAGGAAACAAAAAAAGAAAGTAATGAGATCTGTCAAGTTCTTGAAAATGGAACTCCAATTTCAACTCAAAACTTGCATCAGATTATGTAGCTAACATCTGACAAGCTACCAGACCTGTTCCTTCATCATTACTACTTGGCCAAATGAAAATCACAGAAGACTTGATTTATGACAGTATTTCTGGAACTAAATAGTATCAGTTACCATCTTGGTGAGTATACTTCAGCAAATGGTTACCATGCCAAAGAAAAAGAAAGATTTTCTGCAAGTTATATGCTGAACAAAAAAGAAAAAGAAAGAAAGAGTGTTTAAAATCCTCTTCTTGGAAACTTGATACATATATCTGAATAGATGTGTTAAGTCATGTGTATCAGTAAGGAAACAGTAAGAGAATTTATTAAATCACATTCTGATTCTTTTTTGGCTTTGTTATTTTTTCATGGCAGATCTTCCATTCAACACAAAAGTACTGCAATCTCTAAGAGTTTAGCAAATTCTGAATGCTTAAAGAGAATCATAAAAAACAAAGTGTCTGCCTGAAAAAAAAAGTCCAAACAATGGTGCATTCTTTTTGGCCTATTCCCCAGGAGACTCCAGTTTATCTGGTTTTCATTCAAGGAAAGAAAAAAAAATGCACAGAAAGTGCTCTAAAACAATTAGTGATCTAACTCTTCTCTTTGACAATTAGTGATCTAACTCTTCTCTTTGTCTGGAAAGTAATTCAATCTCCAAAGTGGAACATTCCCACTTGAAGATAATTTACTGATTTTTTTTTCCCTCCTGCTGCTTAACAGCTCTTCGGATCAAGGGCAAAGCTTACTGAGTATTCCAAGGGGATCAGTGAGATAGGCTGCCCAGAATGTGTAGGGCTGAGTACAAAATCAAGGATACTAAAGAAACAAAAAATTCTACTTCTCTCTAGCATATTTAATATAACATCTCACAGGTTGTTGACTGCAAGTAGAAACTAGATTTCAAACTAAGTGCATGCTTAGAAAAAAGAAAAAAAGAAAAAACTCTATTCTACTTTGAGAAAACACAAGATTTTGCGAATGTCAAGGCTCTTCCACTCTCAGAAAATAAGCAAAAATTTTCAACATACCTTTATCCAATCCATTTTATCTATAAATCTGGTGGCTAGTTTTTCTGGATATACGGAAACAACTTCCAGGAGACAATACATGACTGGCAAACCTGAATAGTCATTAAAAACTAAAGTTACTTCAGGAAACAGTATTTACCGATTACTGTAATGTAAAAATCGGTGATAAAAAGAGCCAATACCAAGCATTTTCAAGTATTCATTTTCAATATACTAGAGATAAAAAAAATCATATGAAATAGTAGGATTTAATATTTCTTAGAGACACCAGACAAACTAATAGAATCGAAGATTCTGGTAGTAATTTGTTTTACAGGTATCTCTACTTTAAAACTACACTTGTGTCAGATATGCTATGATCAAAATGAGGAAGTCAGACCATACGAAGGACTCATGGGCGAGAAAGCTACTAAAATATAGACAACAACCTGACAATTTTAAAGCACTACTTCAAAAAATGTACAGGTTAATGTGCTACTTTCTCCAGCCTACAGAATACATAAGGGAAGTACAGGGTATAGAAATACAGAGTACAGAAGTGAGTGTTGTAAACTGAAAAGGATATATTTATGTTGCAATATAGAATCTGTGTACAGTAATCACAAAGTACTGTTTGCAAGAGTATGTGCTGTGGTACATAGCTTCTCACCTCCAACTCCAGATAACAGCTGCTGAAGAAGGCTAACATATATCTGTACAGGGTTGGTTTCTCCCGTTTTTGAAGAGGAGGAGGAAGAGAAGGATATGTGATCACCAGACATGAGGTTTCTTATATAACGTCCAATGGCTGGAGCATGATCTTGCATATCTGCCAAGCTCTGTGAAGTTGGTATGACACCTGCACTGTGAGCAAGACACATCCGTAGGTATAGGACTATCTAAGCAGAGGAGATAAAAATAGAGGATTCTCATGAGTGCACTAGAATCTGTAAATTCATGGAAGAGTAAAAATAAAAGAACAAGGAATATGCTGTACTTAACCAAAAAAAGACAGCTCCTTCTTTGATCAAATTTAGACAGAGTAGGTAGCAATGAGACAGGTTTATAAACGACATGTAAAAAACCTTAGGAACTGTTTCTGCAACAGTCTCAGGGAGAGCACGGCAGGAAACTACACACGACTGCCTGCTCTTTTCTTTGAGAAGCTATTATGCTGGATACATCTCAGAAAGCAGCTCTCTGTGAAACATACACCCAAACACTGTGAAAATCCTGCTCAGACCCATTCAAGGGCACACAAACAAAATGAGTAGAGCTCCTTCCAACATTTGTTTGTAAGAGAAACTTCAGAAGGTAGAGTGACTTATGATAACTCTTCACTACTCTCCTTCACCACTCTGTAAACAAATAACGGTATATTTAACCAAGAAAGTGGAATTCTGACAATTACCTCTCCAAATGTTGCAGGATTGAAAGGCAAGGCTGCAGTTCCGGTCATATATTTAGCTGGAGTTTTCATTCGCTGAGAGGCCTAAACAACAAAGTATATTAAGAGTGGAATATTCAGGCATATGAAGAGCACTAATGCTACTAAAAAGCTCACATAATTCTGCTGACTCTATTGGGTGTTTATTCTCCACTAATCCCAAGAAAAAAACCACAACAGCTATATAATAAAAAGGTTTGTACTTGATAGAAAAGATCTCAAGCGCACTGTAGATCCATCAATTTTACCTCTGTATTAGAAGTGGAAAACGTAATTCCAAGTTCACGAAAGAGAAATGCAAGGAGGTTGTAGGAAGAACACTGTTCCCCTTTCCCTTACCTAAAACAATTATTTTTGAATTTAAAAAAAAAAAAAAAAAAAAAAAAGAAGACATCCCCAAAACCTCCAGATTCAGCATCTGCCCAGGTGAGCAGCAGCCCAGCAACCTTGGAAGCCGCAGCTCAGAGGGGAAGCTGCTGAGCAGCCAGGATTAGTGTCTGCAGTGCCTGAGTAGGGCAGGCGTGAGCCGAGCAGCCAGGCTGGGGAGGCAGCCCCCGGGCCGGGCACGCTGTGCTGTGCCCGCCCAAAGCCAGCGAGGCCGCAGAACCTGCTGCCTGGCAGCCCAACAGGCGCTGCGAGCAAGCAGCTCCTTTCATGAAACGCTGGCTGTGACAGGCAGGAACAGGCCAACAGAAAAACATGCAGACTGAAAGCCGCCAATGACAAAAACGCCAGAGGGGCACGTCAGTATTTCCTAGATATCCGTACTAGGACTGGACTCAGTAAGGCGGCCTCCTGTGTGAGTGAACACATATATTAGCTGCACTGAAATTAAGTAGTCCTTAGTTCTCTCTACATTTTTAGATCCTTTGCTGAGCTTGAAAATCAGTGATATCCATAACTGTTACTGAAGGCTGAAAAACACAATTGGAAAACTAATTTCCAGAGCAGCAAGCTGGTTCCACTCTATATTCAGGAGAAAACTACATCCTACTCATTCAAATATACTGCCTTGTACAGAGAGAGAAGTATTTTCCACCTTTGTCTGCTGTACAAAGCAATACATACAAACTTCTAAAAAAACCTCTGTTTGCAGATAATTCATTATACACATGTGAAAATTAACATTTCAAGATGGCTAACCAAAGAATTCTTCAGATATATTTCTTTATGTGTATTAAGGACATATAAGGAAGAATTTAAAAGCTTTTTTAAAAATATCTATACCATTGAAGACAGCTTGCTTTTCTCAGTAATAAATCAGACTAATCTGATTCCTAAAAATTCAGTAAGACTACAAGAGTTAAGAGAATTCTAAAAAATGAACTAAGAAAGGTTAAACTATTCATTAGAATTACTTAAAATTCTGAGTTATGGTTTATTTTTTCCACATCTACCTAAGTAACCAATGTTTTGGGCAAAAAGGTATTTTTTTCAGAAAGGTTCAAATACTTGAAACAGTAAAAACATAAGTGACATAAGTGAAATGTATCATTTATAGATGAGATACTTTTGTGAGGACTTCAGTCACCAAAGATTGCTCAGAAAAGTCAATGAGCCTCAGTCCAGCGCATCCATTATTTCTTTTTAAAAAGGAGATTATCAAAGAGAGGAAGAGAAAAAAAAAAGGTACTGACAGTGATCTTTCAGGGCTTGTTTACAGCCTAACAGCTTATACAAGGCTACAATTTAGAGTTCCCAGATGCATGCAAAATCCACCAGCTGGATTTTAGCACCTTTCCAGAGAATCTCTCAGTGCAAACAGCGAAGGGACAAATGAATATGGCTTTTGGCATTTCACACTCAGGTGGAATCACACACAAAACAGCAGGGATTGCAAGTGGCCTCTGGAGACCACCCAGTCCCACTCTCCTGTTCAAGCATACTGCTGGACTCTCAAAAGGTCACTTGCACAGCCTTTATTTACACAGATTGCAATAAAGATTAATGATTAAAGTCTTTGACTTTGAAATCAGACTTTGTCATTTGTTCCATTATCTCCTTTCCCACCTTCAATCTTTCTACTGCTTTACACAAAGTATTGTTTTCCAATATCTATCACGGAAACAATCTACTTATACCTTTAAGAACTTGCTGTGACTAAACTGTGTTTCTGAAACAGACAGGACTGTCAGCATCGAAGACTTATTCTCACCTCCACACAGCTACACAAACTGTGCCAGTGCAAAATAGTGTTCTGGAGACAAGGATTTATTTAGCACTTGGATCCCTTGGGATTATTGCAGCAGAAAATAAAGATGAGTCCTAATCCTGTCAGAGGATTCTTTTAATATTATAGGTGGTCTTCACTTTGATTTTAGCTAATTCTGTTTCTTTAGGATGAGAGGGAGGAAAACTGGACAGGAAAGAGAGCCCTTAATTACAGGCCTGGGCATCAGCCATATTATTCACTGGGACAGAGGCACTGTACCTTATCTTGGATGTAATGGACCATTTCAGGGAAGGAAGGCATCTGCTTCCCAGCACTCTCTTTCTCATTTTTACCAGGAAATGTTCTCAGTACCCTCTGAGCCTCTCCATGCACCTCTTCCCGCCTTTAAAAAAAAAAAAAAAAAAAAAAAAAAAAACGGAGAAATAGACATTATTTTCACAGAACAAACAGCATTTACTAAGTAATGAGGTATCCTGTGCAGCTCAGGAGAGGAAAAAAAATTAATACAAAGTGTTTTTGTCTAAAAGAAGAAAAAAAGAGAAAAAAAAAAACAAAAAATGGAAGAAGAAAGCTGGTGATGAGTAGATTCTGCAGAACAGTCCAGAAGAATTCGCTCATTGCAGATTCTCTGCAATGATAAAGGTTTATTACAATTGATCTGTTTATCCTTTCTTTGCTATATAACAACCACAGAGATCAAAACTTAAGCACATAAAGCAGGTTGATAAAAAAGACTACTTGAATAGCAGGGACAGACAATTGCAAAAGAAATTACTATTGTGATTTAATGCGTCACCTCCTTCTTAATAGAGTGTGAGAACTTTCATGTGCACATGGTCCTGACTCTTGGTAAATAAGAGTTAAAAACAGATTGCCACAATTTACCAAAAGAAAAAAAAGTAGCCCTTGTACAGACGATATAAGTTAATGCATTTATCATTAGCACACAAGGTGTGATTAACAGCAGTTCACCTAAAATAAGAAAAAAAAAGGTAATAAAGAGAATCCAAGCCAAAGACTGCTATAAAGCATAGCAATACTACTCTACTGGACTGTCGAGAATGCCACTATACAAAGCCAAATTTCCAAAGACCCATACCTGATTTTCAGTGTGTTACCTTACATATATATTTCAAAACAAACTAAGTAAATAACAAATAAACCCCAACACCACACACACACACTTACGGGTCTCCAGCAGCTAAGAGTAGTAAGTATCTGGAAGGGATGTGATCTGAAGGGAATACTGTGCTAGCAAATTTCACAGCCACTTGACGTACTTGAACTTCAGGCTGAAAGATAGCAGACACAAAGATATATGGCTGAGTTTAAATGAACATTCTAATGACGGGTACAGACATCATGTAACTCTTCATTCCAGCTCTATTCTCCTCCAAAAGCACTGTGACAGAGGCAGGAAAGGAGAAGAAAAAAAAGCAGCTACTGTCATATATATAGAGGTGGAAAATTAAATGTTCATTTACATGTACGCATGCTTGGAGGAATCATAAATTAGTTATCTCCAGTTCTTACCCATCTGAACTGTTCCAAACCAAGCTATTTGGAAATGAAGACTGACACAGAGAAGCTGACCATACATAATCATAGGTAAAGCATATGTTTTTTAAAAATAAAGATAGGTTCATGAAAGTAATTTTCTGAGGGGTTCAGAAAGTCTTAAAATGGAACAGCTTTAAGATGTAGATCAACAGAGTGCACAGGCAAAAATGTCGCTAGTACAAAATACTGCTTATAGGTTACTAGTGAATCACTAGAAGTAGATTCATCTCAGCAGACACCCTGGGAGACCATATAAACATGCAGTATAGAACAGCCACGGATTCTGAAAAAAAATCCAAGCCCAGACTCCTGGAAAATTCTTATCTGAAAGCAAAATACAAGTAAGAAGATCAGTGAAATATGTTTTTCTGCATCTCAAGGTTAAGGTCCAAGGAGGTCTTCAGGTGCCTTACGAAGGTAGGAATCACATTTTATAGGGAAATCTTGACTTGGTAGTGAATGATTCTTTCTACCAAATTCCTAGTTTCACAAAGCTTTTCACCAGCAGCAGTTACTCCTATGTCATGTTGTCTTAGGAGGAGCTATGATACACACAGTGCACTTGCAGAAGATATATTTCTTTTGGAAATAAATCAGAATTAGAAAAATGTACTGTTATAATTATTTCCAACCATAATGATTCTATGATTCTACCATCTCAGTCACTGCACTACATCAAAAATATTTAATCTCAGCATTCTGACCCTCCCAAGAAAGATATAATGATACATTCAATATGAAAAGTCAATTCCAAAAAACCACACAACAGTGTCAGAAAACAGGAAAACTCTGAGCAGTGAAGTTTTTTTAAAGCTACTTAGTTTTCTTTGAACTAAAAATACCTTTATTAAATAAGAAGCCACAAGGGCTTCCATTAGAGTACGCTGAGCTCCTTCCAAGTTACTGTATGCTCCAACCATCATAGACAAGGCCTCCTGAATGGCAAGTCTGGTATCAGTCTCTTCCTGCAATACAAAAACAAGACTTTTACATTAATCAAGAAAAAAACAGCATAAAGAACTAAACTCTTCCCAGAGCCACATCAGCACCTACCTTGCATAAAGCTTCAAAAAACTGCTGCACCAATGCTATATCCTTGGTAAAGAGCTGAGGCATTCGGCTGAAATAAGACCATTTCTTTCATTAAATTATTTTTGTTTTTTACTTGAAATGTCCTACTTTCATTGCCCTTCCCCCTGCCCTACATTTTAACAGTCAGATTTTGCTCTAGCTTATTCGCTTAGATCATAGAACAGAGCACCCCTCAGTATAGTTCAGAAATCAAAATATTCTATGGATATTAATTACACAGTACACAGGCCTGTTTCTGAACATGCCACTTGCCTATCTTCATGCAATCTAGTTTCTGCTGTACATTTCTCCAACTTATGTTTCTGGCAATTCAGAAAGTAAAGCCATTTCTTACATTCTCTGCATTATTCATCAGATGCCATTAATCTCTGCAAGCAAAGTCAGCAGCCAACATTATTTTTCATTATGGAGATGTCAGAAGAGAAATGATTTTCCTTGCAGTGTACTTTCAGCTGCAAAATTATTTTGTGGCATAAGACTTGCTGCTGACAAATTAACAGATTAGTGTGGCAAAACTATTTGACATACCATTACCTAAGCACTTCAGTTACCTGGAAAGTTTTCCAACAGCTGAATATGCCATTGACAGCAGTTTGGAATCCTTGAATGACAAAACAATAAACTAAGTCAGCAAAAAGTCAAACACATAACAGTATATCCATTCTTTACAATTAGATATTTACTTCAAATCCCATCTCCAGAGCTCTCAGACTTCCATGAAAAAACTATCTTGGAAAATAAAATGGTTGCCTTCAAGAACATAAGCATCACATAGGAAACACAAGAACAGAAACCAGGCAAAGTTTTACCAGGCAAAACAAGAAATTACAAATGGGAATAAAAATAAAATAAAATAAAAAAAAATCACCCAGTGTCAGATACTTGCTATTCTTTTTTCTTTCAACAATTAAAAATACTTAGCACAGCAGCAAAAGAACAAAAAACTTCCACAGACCCTAATCAGCAGCACTTCACAACAAAAGCCGTCTGTGCAGAGTATACTAGACATGATCAAGGCAGAAAAATTACACAAGTATTTGTTCCCTCTTGAACTTGCACTTTGCAAAGGCAAGACAGCTCCACACCTTCAAACAGGAGCTGAGGCCATAAAGCCACATACAATGACACAAATGAGCTGGGAAGAGGATTAAAGCTGGACAAGAACAGGTTTGCAAAAATCAGTCCTTGGGAGGGTACGTAAGGAAGCATCTTGTGGAATTTGATTTCTGCAGTGGCACTGGTAATACCAAATATTCTTTTGGCCAGACTGTATTTGCATTTGGCAATACCCTTCAACCTACAAGTATACTCACTGATTAAAAAGGAGGAAGGAACTACAAACAGGCCTAGACAGCTGCTTAGTACAATGGGGTACATGCCTAGGGCTGAGGGATTTTTGCTTAGCAATCAATTACAGCAGCTGGATGCTGCTGTGGCCTCGCTCTTTAAATTAACATCACTATTATATCCTGAGATCTTGCATGTGCTGTCCAAGCACCTAACCACACATAGCAGTTAGACAAATATACATAGTTTTACTACAGTTCTCTTTAAAAAAAAAAAAATTCCCTCCTAAAAACTTTGCATGAAGGATTGTCCTTCAGTAACCATTTCAAACAACTACAGAGATTTATCCAAGATCTTTGCCGTTTGCTTGCATTTTAGAAATAATTATAAACATAAGAATCCTTTCAACTTACCTCTTTGTATTCATTGATCAGCTTTGTTAGTCCATTTAAAAGCATTGGGCCTAATGGCTTTATTTTACTTTCTGGACAACTGGAATTAAAGACACCAACAAAGAAAATATTAGATTATCTTTCACCCCTCTTAAAAATGTTTTTGGTCACTATTTTTTTTTCCCCACCTTTGCTACACTGAGAGCATATACACAAAAAAACTCCACAATTATTTTCAGGGATTTTCAAGATAAACCTTAGTATTCTCTGCTCTTAAGTTTTACATTTAGTAAACAGGAAATTTCCATTCATATCATTTAAAAACACTGTACTCATTCTCACTTACATGATACAAATATGATGCACAAACTGTAAGGATAAACTTCTCAGTTTTGTATTGGTGTTTGCACCGAAGAGGCCATCATAGACAACCTGGCCAGAAGGAAAAAAGCACAGATCAGAGAAGCTTGCCTCACTTTCAGAGTTTGTTGACTCCCCTCCTTCAAGTGCTGTCATTGATAAGTAAGTTACAGTTTCTCCTCTAAGGGCTGAGGGAACTGCATTATCAGTCTTTGGTAAGAGTAGTTTTGGACCATAAGCCTTACCTGAATATTAGCTGGGAATGTTTCTGCAGCTTGTCTAGATCGCAGAAGGTGAGGAACAATCTTTAATTTAACTCGAGTGCTGACCGATTCTCGCTTCATTTCTGGCTTTGGAACAGTTCCCTGTCAGAAAAGAGTTGAAGTAACATTGTGATCATTGGACTTAAGTACTTAAACTGGCTAAACTATGTCCAGTAAATTACAATGTACTGAGACATAAAAAACCCCTATTCAACAACAAATATTTTCAGTAAAAGCTAAATTCAAATGAAGTGACAAATTTAAGTGCCTATGTATTTTCACTAGAAAATAAACTATGTTAACAGAAAGCCTTTTCTTATTAAGCAGGTTTGCAACTCTGAAAGAAACTCTTACCTCTTTGGTTTTCAGTGGTATATCCCCAAGATACACTTTAAACATTTTGTTGATGATAGCAGGATTATTCCAGTCAATTAAACTAAAGGGAAAAAAAAAAAAATCTTATGATCCTTATGATCCTTACTCTAAATTACTTTTATATATATATATGTTTTACAGTATTCTGCATAATATTTGCAGCATTACCTAACTTTATTATTTCTTATTTGAACTCTAATCGTTGTTCCCACACCTAGATAACACATAATCACCAAATAAAGCATGAGAAATCATTACAAATCACTTCCACAAATTCTGGTAACACGATTCTAAACAATTCATGAGAGACCTAGAAGACCCTTTTCTCTTCCACTAAAGTAAGGTACATAAACTGTGACAATCTGTGAACACAGTGTGATCACTTGTTAACAAACCTCTTCACATTTTAGTATAGGTAAGAGAATAATTTCATCTTCTCTCAAAAAACCTGTCAACCTTACATGGTAACCATTACTTTCAGTCTTTCAGTAGAAATCCATTTACAGAAGAAAACCAATTCAGCTCGAATTCATGTGGAGAACCTCTCAGCTAGTGAACTGTAACAGTGTTCCTCCAAATCTGTGGGAATTTGAATCTCTGACCCAAGACTTTCTCCAAAATATCAGAACACACATGCATACACACAAAAATAAAATAATAAAAGAAAAAAGCACTCATGTTTCAGCAGGAAAGCAAGGAGACAGATGAGCCTCTTTTCTTTCATTAAAGCTATCGACTTCGAAACAAGAGTACATATTTAACTGCATTTTGAGCAAGCATAAAAATATATCACCATAAAGGGAAAGAGGAGACAAGCAGCTAAGGACAGACTGACTTCATTAACTACACTATCATCACTTAGTAAAATTGGTCCGTTATCATCACTGAGATGTATGAATAGGCACTGAGTAGATGTTTCACGTAGCATTATGACATGTTTGATTCAAAGTTAATTAGTACCACACTTCCAAAAATGCAGAAGCCACCTACACACTTCAAAGGCACATTCCAAAGGCAGGCTTATCGCATTCCAAATCTCCGGCATAGGCCAATGAACCTCACACGGTCACTGCCTCTTACAAACAGTACCAACACCATACCTCAAAGGATGAAAGGTGGGCTACAGACAAGCCAGAAGCTTTACTACTGCAGACAGCACCAGCTGGGCTACAGTTCACTGTCAGCCTTCACTATTTCACCCTCTTTACTCCCTTAGTAAGTTAAACGAAAATACATTTCTCTGTGGAATACCATATAGCTTTGTTGACATGGCTCACTTACTGAGGCCTTGTAGACTAACCAGAAATTTATAGAGGGCAATGTGGAAACCAAGGGGTAAGGAAATGGCACAAAAGCAATACCAAAGATGATTGAAATCAATGAGTTCCACCTTAAGCTCCAGAGCTTAAACTCCAGCTCCAAGCTGCTGCCCAGGCCATTCCAACCCTGTGTGAACACACCCACAGTGACAGCTCCACAGCCACTCAGGGGTCCACGGTTTGCTTCCTTTCTTCCCTTCTCTCCTTCCTTCCTTCCCCTATCCTTTCCCCCCTCCCTTCCTCCCTCCCTGAGCACCCTTCTGGAGCACTACATCACCTTCAGTTGACATTGCTGGAAACACTAGCAGCATCTTCTCTAAACACACAAGCCCATACCTTTGTTTGCTTTTCAATTCAAGGTCTGCTGCAGTGGCAACGCTGTGTCTTGTGTCACTGGAGGCTACAACCAGATGTACAACAGCTTCAAGCTCTGGCACCTGCTCAGCTTCAATGAATTTCACGATCCCCAGCTTACACTGTTCAGCATTGCAAAAAGCAAAGGCAATATCACTTTCAAGTAATCATTTGTTACAATAAGTAAACCAAAGAAATTCAACCTTCTGAATCATTGGCTTTTGCCTGCTACACAGGCCTGATGCCTTCCACCTTTTAGCAGTACTCTCCTCTGGCCCCCTGTCAAAGTGGTCACCTGCAGTTGAGCATTATCATACTGACCTAAGAGTGGCCTTGCCTTTCAGCAAAGATGCTGAGATCATTAAGGGACTACAGCATCTCTCTTATGAGGAAAGACACAGCTGGACTGTTCAGCCTGGAGAAGACTTAAGGGAAGGATCAAAGTGTATAAATAACTGAAACTGAGGGTATAAAGAGGATAGGGCCAGACCCTTTTTGCTAGGGCTCAGTATCAGGAAAAGAGGCAACAGGTACAAACTGAAACACAAGAAGATCCATCTGAATCTAGGGAAAGTTTTCTGTACTGTGAGAATGACTGAACAGGCAGCCATAAGAGGTTGTGGGGTCTCCATCCTTGAAGATTTTCAAAAGCTGCTTGGACAAGGACCTTGGCAACCTGTTCTATGTGATCTTGCTGGAGGAGTGGGGACAGACTAGATGACCTCCAGAGGTCCCTTCCAACCTTAACCATTCTGTGATTCTTCTAAAAAATACCTCTTTTGTCAACATAGGGTAGTTTTGCAACCTTATAACCTTCAAGAAGAAAGCACAAGAGTGGAATGTAGTTGTGCATGCTCCCTAATCAGCTTTGAAGAAATACTGGCAGGATGAGAAAGGCACCTTCAGCTTCCATCTCATTATTCTCAACTTCCTAATTCATCGGGTAACAGTTTCCTAATAAATTCTTTCAACACTTTGTCAGAAATGGTTACCTATTTTTCTTCTACCCTTCCTTGTGTGTAGCTAGCTTTGTCACAACCCCACTACATCGAAGACAGTACCTGCTCCAGCTGTTCTGGTGTCCATGGGCTATCACCAATTACCCTTTTTGCTGCATAAAAACTCATCCCTGGAGGAGGCTGAGGGATTCCAGAACCTGCCACGTTACTACTGGATGAAGCGCCTTGTGTTGAGGGCATGTTTTGTCGAGTTTGAGATTCATTCATTACATACCTACGAAAGAGAGAAAAGAGCTTCATTAAAGGCTTTACCAATCCACACCAGTAGCTGAATTAGATGTTGGTATAGAGGAATGAATTCAACCTGTTCCAGCTTCAAAGATTCTTCCTTAATTAATTCCGTGTTCCTGACACAAATTTTACTCACCTGGGATTTGACAACCAATTACCCTAGTATATACTGTAAGAGCCATAAAGACTTCATTGCAACTGTTTGGAAATAATTTTTTATTTAGAAAGGGAAGGGCTCACTGGCATTTCTGAAAAGAGCTAGTGGGTAATGAACCACCAAGAATTATCTGCTATATTAGAAGTCATTAGACATACTAGAAGTACTAGATTTAATAAATTTACATTCAAAGCTCTAGCAAACTTTGCATGATTTCTTCCAAAGACTGAAAGCTGGCAAGGAAAATAATGAAGCATTGGCAACAGGGTGAAACGCCAGTAAACAATCCTTCATATCAACAATACATACACAAAATGTCTCAGAGATAGCTCATTGCTTTAGTGCTGAGCAGTGAAGGAAGGTAAAATACACAAAGATTAAGGTCACATACTCGAGTCTTCTGAAGGCTGGCTAGTCCAGCCACCTGGTGTACACATATGCGCTCTTAAAAATGCCACTCTCCCTGAGTTTGGGTAAACACACAGACTCTAAAGTCACAGCACAGTAAGAATTGTTTTGCTCTAAAATGCCATAATCTGTTCTTCTAGAACAGATAATAGCAAGAAAGGGAGTAAGTCTCAGCACTTACTTAAGTGCTTGCTTATGAAGATAAATACATCTTCATAAATGTTAATCTCAACTCCTGAAATTTCTGAAGTAGTTAAAACTTTGAACACCTGAATGTGATTTTCTGCTTTAAGCCCTACAGTTATATTTTCCAGTTGTTTTACCACCTGCGGACCAATGAGACTTAATTCACATCCAGATAATGACTAAGCAACTTCCACTGGCCATAAATTAGCTGTAAACAGCTGCAAACCACTTGACTCCAGGGCCCAACACTTAAAGAGATAGGCATCCAGAGTTAGAGGCCAACTGCAGACACAGACTCAGCACTTTCTGGAAGGAAAATAAAACTAGAAAAAAACCACTACTCAGTCCCCACCTTTTTTATGGTCTAAGTATTCAAAAATCAGTTGTCATGCTCTGCAGGGTACAAAAGCACCTAGGGAACTAAGGTCTCACTGAAGAGCCACAGGACTTATCTCCTGAAGCTACAACTACATGAGCGTTGAGGTGAAATTAAAGTATAAACTTGCGATAAACTGCAGTCTGTGAGCTGTGTGACGTAGGCTGTGCATTTTAATCTGTAAGCAGCCTGTACAACAGGCTACTTACCTGAAGGGTAAGGAAATCACCCCCGAAAAGTCTGACAGGAACGTAAACTGTGTGGCTCTGCCAGTAGCTAAGAGATATACCAGATACTCACTCACTATTCTAGAAGTTATTTGGGGGAGGAGTTAATCACTTGGGTAAGATAGAGTTAGGTGTATAACAGAACTCCAACTGGATTCAAGGAATTGCTAAAAAAAAAAAAAAGGAAAAGTGTTCTACTGCAACTGTTTCTACTTTCCTACTCCAAAGCAAAAATTCTCTGAGCAATATAAATAAAGTCACATCCACAAAAAAGAGAAAGTGGCTTTTGAGAAAGCACTGTTTAGGAATTCAAGTTGCTCTCTGATAACTATTGCTCCCAGAATTAGTGTTCACACCAAAACAAGCTATTACAATTAAAACTTTCTCACTGCGAGACCAACCTTGTCACTGAAGGTTCTGTTTTGGAAAGATTACACTTGCTTATGACCATGGAAGATTAAGCTTCAAAAGCCAAAAACAGGAAGATAAGCATATAATTTGATTATCCTATTTTATAAGTTTAATGGTAAAGTATATTTATTTTATAAATTGTTATATAGCTCATATATCTCATAGTTTCCTTTTGATATCTAAGGGCATCACCTTCAGAACAGCGTAACACCAAAGTGCAATTGCAATGTTCTTCACACATAAGAATATGTTATAACATGACAAGACTGCTACATACTCTCACTTACCCATAAGGCATAAGAAGGACATCCAACATAAAATCCAAGAGCAGCTGTACAGTCTTTGGTTTTTCAGCAAGATTAAATGGAGAAGCTGCTGCTTTCAGTGGTTCAGCAGGATATTTCATGTGAAAAAGGGTTGGTATTAGAAGATGCATTAGGCTGAAAAACAATTGTATTTACTGCAAACATTTTTTTTTAAAAAATGTTTTGTCATAACATTAAAGAGAGAAACATTTAAGAACATATCCGGTCCTTAAAACAGCAACAATTCATAATAAAACCCGCACAGATTTATAACCCAGTGGCCTCTATTTGCCATCTAACACACTTAATAGTGAAAGGCAGGAGATAATATAGAATTTGCACTCAAAATAAAATGTTCAAGTGTGTGCCACATATGATTACATGAACATACAAGTCTAATTAGATAAAGTCATTGCTTGTGTCCATACTCTGAATGTTTTTTAAGTACATTACAAATCTAGGTTTACAAAGCATAGTCTAGGACTGTCTTATCCCTAAGTTTTTCACAGGAGTCTGTCTGGAGCAGACAGTGATCCGTGCTGCCTAGATTCACCAAACGGCACACATCAACAAATGTATTATACACAAATACAGATTTCCCAAAGATGCCTTAATCCACTTACCTGCTTCTGAGCCAGGGCAAAATCATGACCCCCAGAAAAGAGATTTTAGTTATTTTAAAGTATTTTAAAGTTATTTTAAAGTTATTTTAAAGTATCTTTACACCATCACAGTGCTATAAAACAAAGGAAGGTATGATTTTGACATCCCTTTCCATTGCCAACATGATGGAAACCAGGCTCAGTGTAAATAAAGGGCAGCACATAACTAATAATGCAGTTTCTAGAAGTGATTGGTACACAGCACTTTCAAACCTTTTTTCAAACCTTGCCTTTTTTTTTACTTTTTTTTTCTCCAGTGTCTGAAGTCAAAAGAAATTTGGGGTTTTCCACAATTTAGAGCGACCTATATGGGACATTTACATCTGTTCCTGTCGCTAGACAGAAAATACCTTCTGTAGCTCAGGTCCTAAGCTGGAAACTCAAATGCATGATCTCATGTGGGATACAGACAGGCGTATACATCATATCACAGACCTCTTATGTGGAGAGTTGGCTGCAGTGGATGCTGTATGTTATTATGGTATTACATTATCTCACTTTGTACTGGCCCAACTCAGTTGTGCAGATCAAAAACATCCTAAGCAACAAAGCTTTAGACATGAAGAAAAAACTTATTTTGCTAAAATGATACAAACAATTCACTCCAGGAATAAATAGTTATACCTGTCTTGCTGAGGTTGAGGTTTCCCTTCCATCGCAGTGAGTAAAGTTGGAGCCAATTCACACTGTTTCTCCACGGGCAAGCGAGGGTATCCCATCTTAACATAAATTATGGTAAAATTCTAAAGGGTAAGAAAATAACATAGTATTGTAACAGTATAAAGGAAATAGCTATTCTTTAAATTCCTATGTTGTGCTACTGAATTGCTGTTGGAAACGACTTGCATTTCGGACGACCCGACTACCTAATTCTAAGGCTCATTTACAATCTGCAGCTTTCAAAGGGGAGACAGTTCAGCAAGGTCTACTCAGAAGAGGCTAGAAAATAATCATAAAAAGACCTCCCATTTCTCACGTTCATTTTCACTAAAAAACACCACGCCACAGCCTCAAATAAAGGAAATCCAGTCTTCTCATTTCCTTTTGCAACTGCACAGAACACATGCAGTTAACAAACTCCTGGCCATTTACCAAAGGCTAACTCTGGACAATCTTGCTTGCTGAAAAGCAATCTGAGTTTAATTCTATATAACTACAGTTTAACCATGCAAAGATTTTTCCTCCTAAGAGGGGATATCTTCCATTAAGGCTATATATGACTTCACAGCCAGATAAGAAAGACAGAAAATCTCCCTCTGAATTCATTGCCTTTTTCGCAATGATGAATTGCGATAGACATGCCACAGTTGAAATAACAGTAGTTTTCATCAGTTTCACAAAAATACTTTTTAAAGCTATTTTTACTAAACTGTATTGAATGAAGCCATCACTCAATGTTCCCTCTCTACAAAGCAGAAGTTATTTTTTCCCTATTTTCTGCTCAACAGAGATCTTGACTCTAGAAATACAAAAAAGCTTACTTACGAGTTCAGAGTATTGCAATTTTTTTTTCTAACTTAAAGACTTGATCCTGCACCTAATAAGATAAAGACTGATTCTTTGTAGCTGCCTTCATAATAGGATCTCTACATCAAGAAAAATTACAATCCATGCATTTATAAACAATGAAAATGAAAACAGTAACTATCAGTAATTTGAACAGCCAGTAGTATAGCAGCTTTCTGAACTAAATTTCACCAACAACCAACAATAAAGTTCAGGTTAAAAAAAAAATCATGTAAAGCATAAACCTTACTACAGTAACATTGCTTCTAAGGAAAAGTGACAGCTTAATACAGGAGACTTTAAATATAATCCACTTGTTACAAGTAAACTAGCAACAAGCCTTGGGGGAACAGGTACTTACAGTGACAAAAGACACTGCAGAAGGATCTTGATATTGCACAAGTAGCGTCTCTACTGGGAGTTGGATTTTTGGACGACTTTTGATGCGCTTGTTCAGATGAACCAGCAGCTCCATAACCTAAGAGGAAGAAAACAGCCAACTTGAAAGAACCACTATTAATTTTATTTAATTTGGAATTAACACATTGCCAGCACACTACATGAGACTACTGAACAGAAATGAAGAATGCCTGTTTTACTCCCTCTCTAAGACAATGGCAGCAATTATTTATCTTGTAATCTCAGAGCCACTCTTGACATGTCATGTGTCACTGCAGACACACATATTAAATCCCCAAACTCATTACATGATCAATATCTTCCACCAAGCAGAATTCCAGGAAACACTACTTACTGAGAACAACCAGTTCATTCCACATAAGTACTTGAAAACCCTCAAGGTTACACCAATATGAAGTCAACGCACTAAGCAACTCACCCAGCACTACTTATTGACCTGGCTCGGGCACATGTCTGCATTCTGTGGAGCTAATCAGAGCTGGCTTTTATGCCAGCTTCATACAGACTGCAAGAAGAGGGATGGTATCTGGTCTGGTAGAAATGCTGTTGTATCATCAATGCAAAGACACTTCTTCATGCACATCTGAATCAGCAGAATTTACACTGGATTATTTATTTGGGTCCCGTGACAGAAATAACCAATTTGGTAAAGGAAATCCAAGTGCTAAATTTACTCAACTGTCGAACTGTGGCATGAAAAGGGATTAACTCTTAGAATAAACTGATTAAGAAGATAAAGGTGTTGTAAGCTTACCTAAACATTCAGATTATATCCCAGACCTGAAAAAACTTCCACAGGCAATGAGCTCAAAATACTGAATAAGGCAATAATATTGCCTTGTGTGTCACAAAATTGAGAGAAGGGATAGTATTAATACAGCAATATGCTGAAGCAGCAATCAGAACAAGAGGTTTTGCTTTTTTTCTTTCCACTTCAACAGCACAAGCTTGGGAAAAAAATCAATATGAGGATTCAGTGCTAAAATATTGCATATGATACACCAGACAAAGTGGTAGTTGGGTGAAGGAAAGTACCGAAATTTCTTGATCTAGAATATACTTTAACAGCACACTGGCAATCACACTGAATCACACGGAATCCCAGAATGGTTGAGGTTGGAAGGCACCTCTAGAGATCATCTAGTCCAACCCCCTGCTCCAGCAGAGACACCCAGAGCACAGGGAACAGGGTGGCATCCAGGTGGTTTTGGAAGATCTCCAGAGAAGGAGACTCCACAGCCTCTCTGGGCAGCCTGTTCCAGAGCTCCGTTGCCTTCACAGCAAAGAAGTTCTTCCTCACATGGAGATGGAACTGCCTGGGTTTCAACTTGTGCCTGTTACCCCTTGTCCTGTCACTGGCCACTAGTGAGAAGAGTTTGGCCCCCTCCTCCCTACATTTTCCCCTCAGGTACTTATTGATCAGATCTCATCTCACTCTTCTCTTATCCAGGCTAAACAGGCCTAACTCACTTAGTCTTTCCTCATATGATAGATGACAACGCAGAGATGTTAATTTTTTTGCTCATATCATACTACTAACAGTAATAGCCTGTACATGCAATTACACTGGCATAAATTTTCAAACTGCAATTAACTGTGTTGGCACATGGATCTTCTCTTAATCACTATAATAACTGCAAGAGAGAGAAAAGCCATGCTATTTGGCTTATAGTCAGTCCTTGGATGAACAGAGTTTGTCCTTTTTTCTCCATTCTCTTTCATCTGCTTTATTAGCCTCTGTTTTCTAGGGGTTTGTGTGCTTCTTTAAAAATCATTAAACTTCTGACTTATTTCCACTGACTTCATATGATCTTGAGGCTTGAGCTGAGAAATATGGACATTCTTTGTCATGCCCTGGCCAAAGTTGGCAAAGTACAGATATATATTTTTGCTTCAAAGTCATCAGCATTTTAAAAAACAACCTACACACAGGCAAAATAGGAACAGAAATCTGAAAAGCTGAGATTAGATGAAGGCTACAGAAAAAGGCAAGGTGCACCTTCAACAGATTATTCTGCAAGACACAGCCTCACCAGTCAATCTTAATGGAAAAGTTTTTCACCTCATACATTTTACTGTTAAATCATTTCACTGCCCGTATAAAAAAATAGTAATTAAAGTCACATACACATACCAAGCACAAAAGCTAAACAGCTCTTCAGTTCAATTTCAAATTTATTCTGAAAACAGATTATTAAGCAAGTCAATGTCCCTTTACTGATATGTCTAGAGCACAATTCTAGGTGATTTCCTTGATTACAATGGATTTGACAGGCAGTAGAAAGCATAGAAAAGTGTTCTAAGTGCTTAAGACACTACTATCATCTTCTAATGATAATCTACAGTTTAAATATACAGAAGGAGGAACAGGAAACAAGTTCTGTTTCATTTTTCTAACACAAAAGTTACAGTTAACCAGCAGACTGACGTGTGTTTTTGAGAGGCCTCAAGAATTTCATTTTCACAGTGGCATAGTCTTCTCCCGTTCCTGAAACTCACAACATTCCAGAAAAACAGGCAACACATTCCAGTTTACTAATGAAAAAATACCACACATAAATACCCTAAGAAATTTCACTTCCTAGTGGATGCCCTTCCTTACTGTTTCAAGCGAAGATGACAAGCATGTACTCGGTAGAACTCTCATCCAAAAAAATAATCCCCTTTTCTCAGCACAGTGAAAATTTTCCACATGCAAAGACTTTTTGCACCACTCTGGGGACCATGTTTTTGCCAGAGAACTTTTGGAATAACTAAATTTTAGTTATATGCCAGTTCTGTTATCTATTGAAAGTGTTAGTGACAGCACAGTCATTTCCCTAAGATGAATGGAGGGCGTAAAAGACAAAACAAAACAAAAAGATTTTTGTGATATTTTCAAGTCTGTCACCAGGCAGCACTTTCTTATGACGGGCTGCAAGGAATTCACCCTCTGCTTTATTACCCAACTGCTCTAGACTTGGTTAATTCTCCTATAGCCATTGTCCACTGCTTCATGGGCCTCTTCTGGTAACATACTCCTTTCAGAGAAGTAAACATAAGCAGATGTTTCTCTGTCAAAATCCAAATCAGGTCATATCTGCTTACTGATCTTTTCACACAACCACACTACTACTACTCCACAATACTTCTGTAAGCTGTTGGCCTAGGGAAAAAAACCCAAAAACTCCCAGTAAAAGGAATTCCTGCTACTGAAGGCAGCTACATCACAGAATTCCTTCAAACACATACTGAATGCAGTCTTCAAAACTGTTTGGTCCTTACTCCTACTTCCACAACTAGGCAAGTAAATGACATGAATGACCACACCTTGATGGTTTTTGCAGGCAGAAGCAAGTTTGCTCCACATATGCTGTGATTCAGGTGGATGCAAAACAGACCAATCTTGGAACCCAGACAGTTATAGATCGATTAGTGCTGTACTTGTGTCAAAAATCTTGGCCTCTGACTAACTCGAAACAGCGGGCTTCAAGTCGAAACAGCTGTAATCTCCAAACATCTGCAAAAGACCTTACTGATAGACTCTGACTCACGTTTTCTTTAAGCCTTGGCAGTTTTGATGGCACTTTTCTATCAGACTCACGATATTTCCTCAAAGAATACAACTCCTCATGGAGAACATCAAAGATCAGTAACATCTAGGACATTTTCTTCTCTCTCATCATAACACCTTACTATGGTAAACTGCACCCTTACCTTTTTACGAACTCCTTCCTGTGTGCTGGACAACTTGAGGAGAACAGGGGGAAGGAATTTGGAAATAATGTTCTGCAACTGCTCATCTGTTTCTGCATGGCCAAGGCGCAAGAACACACGTTCAAGCTGATCTGCAGTTTAAAAAAAAAAAAAAAAAAAAGAACAACAAAAGCATTGAATCTCGAAATTACAGCAGTGAGAAAACAACTTTTTCCTAAACATCCCCTAATAGGTCTGTAAACAACTCAGTACAGATCTATCTTCTATTTTCAACACTCACTGAGAAACTGTTGATGCCAGAAACCAGCCCAATGACTTCCAGAACTACACAATTATGTACATATTACAACTAAAAGGCAGAATACAGTCAAAGGGGAAATAAAAGGTGAACATTCCTTGTTATTCTTTGCTCTTTCTGCTCTGACTGCAAAGGTGTGAGTTGTGAGGTTGCTAATTTTTAATGGTCATGTCCAGTGTCACAGTCTAACTCGAGACTACAGCAAGCACACTTCATATACCCTGCTAGAAAGTTAGGAGGCAAAAATTCTTGTTATTCTTCTTATCATTTCTAGGGTTCCAGTCACGCACCATAGCCCCATTGCTGTATACACTGTGTAAACAGAAAAACATTAAGCATGTGCAATAAGCCCAAGGGAACAGTTAATATCATGGAAAGAGTTCAGACAAAGCACCAGCTATAAACTTGGGGCAAGAACCACCGTGGTAGCTGCATACAAATAAATAGGCTGTGGACCTGAAAAACAAACAGGATGTGCACCTGAAAGCAAGAAATAAGCTACAAAAGCCTGAGTCTATTGTTACAAAGTTAATTTGCTATTGATGGAGCATGACAAAAATCACTCCTAAATGCTGGCCACGCATTCAGAGGACATCTTGACATCTGCTTACTTTTTTTCCTGACCGGCTTTTTGTTAAGCTGTATAATTCTCCCAGAAATATTTTTATGAAGCTGTAGAAATCTTGATTGAATCAATTAATGATTTGTTCCAATTTGTTCTCCTTGTTTTTAAAAGACATTGTTACCATGGGCAAGAATGAGACAATGATTATGAAACACAGGATGTGGGGCTGTAGCTTAAAAGACAAAGTTCCTATTATTGCTCTATGAAGCTCTATGAAGCTGTGGGAGAGTGGTAATGAACTCATCCATCTTTCTCCCACCAGCAGGTCTCTTCCCCAAACCCAGGGTGGGACTTAAAAGAATAAAAAAGAAACAAGAAAAAAAAAGAAAAAAAAAGCTGAACATCTACAAAGATGTAGAAGTTGCACTCTTTAGAAGACAAAGAGAGGAAGAACAGAGGGGAAAAGACTATTGTCTTGTAAACAAGTTAGCAAGCGATCATTTCAGAGAAACAGATAAGGTCAAAACCTTCTATCACCAGCTCAAGTACAAGGACTGTGGACCACCTGTCCTCATGCTAAAGAATGGAATAGTCACTATTTTAGGTACAGGAATGCAGCTGTCCTATCAGCGAAGCCGGAGGCAAAGCAAAACACTGCGGACATTGCAGTGCTCCCAGCAGCTGGGCTGAAGCGTCCACTGCTCCTGAATAAATCAGGGAACGCCTCTCTCCTCTGCACTGTAGCAGAAGGCAAGGAGGTCAGTGCTCCAGAAGGTCCAGAGACACTCTGTGAGGGGGAAAGCTCCCCCCAGACACTCATCAAGAGCCATGTGCTGCAAGCTGAGATCCAGGGAGACCAAAGACTTTTCCCCTTTACCGGGCTGGCTCTGAAGAACCCCAGAGGCAGAAAAGGAAAAAAACACTCGTTAGGGCAGAGTTAAAGAAGATGCAGGTAGATATATCAGTCTGGGCATTACTACTCAGACTTCAGTGGATAGAACGCATGTTCAAATTCAAACTTGCACCTAGCTATAAAGCTTCCCTACCTTCAGAAGCCTTTACTGTCCTATTTTTTTAATCGGCCCTATTCCTGTATTAAGCATCCTCACGGCATCATCCCTCCTCTACCAGCTTTGGTCCAAGCAGACTGAAATCATTCCAAACATTTTATTTTCTGCTGAACAAATATGGCAGGCTCTTGTAAAGAGAGAAGAGTATGAATTTTTACTGTAAGGGAAATTACAAGCCAAATCTATGCAGCACCTATAACACAAAATAACTTGCTAGCCATTCTCTTTTTTCAGACAGATCTTGCTGAAATGATGCTGTGAGTTGGTCAACCACTTTGACGTATTTACCTCATATCATGATATTTTCTTTTTAAGTCCTAACAAGTCCTTTCTCTCTTCTCCTGCCTTTTTATATCATATTTCATTTCCCTTCTTCAGCACCTCCACAATGACCATTATGATCCTTCTTGGGACACTTTGTTGGAGCTGGAACACAATCAGGTTGCTGCAGTTCCAACATCCTCAAAGCAATTCAATGAAAGATTTTCCTAAGGGCGTGTTCCCTCATTAGACAACCAATCGTACTCGAATTAAGGGAAATATATGTGAAACTACTTCCAAAGCCATTTATTACAGACTCTGAATAATATACCTCTTCCAAAAGGGGCAGAAACCTCTACATCTCTGTCCCTAGAAAAACCAAAAATTTATTAAATTGCAAGAATCTTCGCTTCCCAGCTTCCTCCCGTTTTCTGTTGCTACACGCAGCAACCAGCACTGGCATAACAACAGACTGGGAGAAGAAAAAGCTACTCCCTTGTTCACTGTGGTTTGGTACTCTCCACAACTAACTAGCCAGTTGAGCCCAAATGCCACAGTCAGGTATCCGTCTCTTAAATGCAAGCATGAGGACTTGTCATCAAATTCAAGGAGACCAGTCACCTGGCTGCAGAGGAAAACCTGGTCAGGAATCTGTCCTATCAATGCCAAGCCACTTGCCCATGCTGCTTATGCCAGCTGTATCCATAGCCGCGGGACAGGAAAACAAAGAAAAGGAACGTGACTGCAGGACTATAAACTCCACTAGTGCAGCACAGCAACTGATTTTCACTCTACTAATGATTAAGACACTTGAGCTCAGAGTGTTCATTAGTGGACAGTATAAACCCTAAATATTAAAGTATCACATATGCTGGTCCAGGAGAGAGGATCAGAGCTCAATATTGAGGAAAACTCCTTTTCTCTCTGTGCTTTAGTTCTTCCCACAAGCTTTACTCAGGCCCCCTGCCACTATCAAGTGAACAGGTCACCCTGCACTTGAAACAGGCATCAAGCACATGGAAGGATTTGTTCCAGATCCATCTCGCATTCCTGCAACGCACACCTTACAATTTTAAGGAATGAAGTCAAAACCTTCTTTAATTTTAGAGTCCCTAGCATAACAGGGTCATACAGGCTCATTAGGTTCTATTAGAATTAAAAAAAAAAAAAAAAAGGGGGGCCTAACTTGCTTTGCCATTAAAAAGATACAATTACAGATCGAATAAACCTTAGAATCTGAAGTTACTACTACACAAGCCAATCCCAACTTGTCAATAAGTGTATTTAATTTAAAGACAGAAAAGTAATTGCACCCTTTAGACTTCATCTTTGCTAGACAACAGCGGAGACCCTTTTGTTCTGCAGGTCTCTTTTAGAAGGAGACCATACTACTTAGAAGGAGAGAAAGAGGAATCTTATTAGTATTAGTAAGATTAATTCAACACTGTCATTCAGGCCATCACTCAATTGATTATGGTGGAATATTCTTGCAAGTTACATTTATCATCCATGAAAACAGCTGCAACTTATTTAAAGAAATAACATCAATACACCACCCAGAACATGGTTATATGCAACCAGAGTCCTACAGAAAACATTCCCACCACATCACAAAGTATATAATTGGTTTAACAGAATTGTCTTGGAAACATGATAACTACAACACACCTATGGATATCAAATTATACTAAGCATTAAATAAATAGCAAGGAATGAACTGCCCAAGTATAAGAACAGAATTATTTAACACACTCTTATGGTTAAGTTCATGCTTAATTTTGAACAGATATTCATGTGTTTTAGTACAACCACAGCTTTTTCCTTGGTGGTGTGCAATGTTCTTTATACAACAGAAAAGCAATTTGACCTGACCATGTTTTTTTGGAAAATGTGTTTTCAAAAGGATAAATACAGAAAATTTAAAAATAGGCATTACATATGAGACCTTTCATTTTGCCATATGCAAAATCACTAAAACAGCAAGAAAACAGGATACATCTTTATCGCTGCTCCTATAAGCAGTGTCTACAGACTGGGTATGTTTGGAATTGGAAATCCTCAAGTTACCATGGCAATGCAGTTACCTATTTGTGGGAAAATGTATGTGTCACTTCTGGTTCTTTCCAGTCTTTGTTCAAAATTACAGAAATGATTTTTGGTTTCAGTCCTTAAGACAAGCCCTCTTGCAAAAAAACGGAAAGAACAACAAATTCCAAAATATAGAGTATGCAAATTTTACAGGAAAATCACCTTAAAGGCAGGGCTGAACTTGTGCTTTTCTTGTACAGCTTCTAACTTCCAAGTCCTGTGATGTATCGTATTTATCTCTAAGTCTCATAACTTCAGACCTGATCCTACAGTCATGCACACCAACTGTAAAAGTTCAGCCTGCTCACTACATGCCCTTTCTTCCCCCTTGGCTTTTTGGTAGCTTGCCAGAGAGAACAACAGAGAAAAAGATGCACAGAGAAGCAGATGTAAATATCTTAATGTTTTCTATTCTTCAGCAAGGGAGTTTACCTATCTGCTTCTTTTTTTTTCTTTTTCTTCTTCTTTTTTTGGATAAAAACATGCAATGACCTCTAGCTAATGTTTATTTGTGTAATTGAGTATCATGGATAAAATTCACCTTTTTTTATGCAAACACACTCAAAGAAGTATGAGGCTGGGACATGTTATGCTAACTGTATATCATAATTTAACTACTTGTCAGCAGACTATCCTGGAAACTCCAGAGTCTGGTCCCTCAGCAAAACAGAGAATGCGACTGCAAAATTCAGTGCATGCAGACAGCATTAGTTTCACTTTCCCTGGGAACTAAACTGTATTTGTCTGAAAAACATAGCAGGATTGACTCTTACCATAAAACATTTCTAGAAGCTTCCTTCATAAAACAAAACAAAGTACACACAAAACTCTCCAAGTAGATCCTACACCGAATACAGAGCGCTGGTTAGAAGAATGCTTCAACTTTACTGCTGGGACAACAAAGTAGTTTGAGACAGATATTCACCAAAGCAAATGCTGAAATAAAGCTTGCAGTCCCTCCAGAGCTGAAGAACTGTTTCTGCACTACTCTGGTTGCAAAAGAAAGGATAAAGTTAGGGAAAAAAAAGACAGTCTTATTTATTGCCCCACTACTAAAATAGAAGTTAAATTCTTGTTCAAACACTGTAAGACTCTATAACCAGTTCAATTATAGCAGCCGGCAGGCAGTTGAGATTTACTGGTACTATCCCTGGTTCTGCTAGTCATTCATCATGTGCCTTTAGGCAAATCACTTAAGGCAACATTTATAGAAGTATGCTGATCACCAGGCTGTTTTACCAGGTCTGAGGCGGAAGTGCTCGGAGAGCAGAGAAGTATTTTTTTCTTTTTTTCATCCTACTCCTCCTTCTACCTACCCTCCATTTTACAGAAAATACAGAAGTTTGAGTACTACACACAAACCCAAAATTTGCACAGTACAGGGTGTCAGATTTAACCTCTCTAATCAAATGGCTGACTATGCAAACTGAAGATTACCTTCCATTCTCCTGCACCTGAACTCCTACAGCTTTAGGGCCAATCTGCTGAACTGGCATTCATTTCTAAGCTGCCATATGTTCATTTCCACACTGCTTTCAAATAATTTGTCCTCTAAGTGGCAAGCATCCCCATAAGATGTTTACACAGACAGTAAAAAGCTTATTTTTTTTTTTATTGGAGCTACAGATCAGTTTCCCAGAGTTATGCATACATAAAACAAGGAAAAATGGTTTTCCAGTTAAAATAATAATAACAATAGTAATAATAGTAATAATAACAGTTACTCTGGTAATCATCATCATCCTCAGGAGGGCCATGTTCCTTTTGAATATGCTGCAAGTTGGTTACCTAACATGTATCAAACAAACTACGGCAGGTCCACAAGGAGCTGTTTCAGCTGTGCACTTCGCCTCGGCAACGTCATTGCCCAAGACTACGGTACCTTCCGCCCATCCACAGCGGCAGTACTAGGGAAAAACCTTTCCTCTCCCTTCGAAGAGGAAGGAAAGGAACGCACAAAAGCTCCCCCGGCCCACGGCTCCTTACGGGGCGTGCGGATGCAGCGGGCACCTAAGCAGACCGCAGTTACTGCACAGCAAACACGAACGCGACGCGAGGCTCGGTCTTCCTCTCCGGGCAGCGGGCGGGCAAGGCCGCGCAGCCACAGCGCCCGTGCCCGCCCGCAGCCCCGCACGGGCCCTCCCCGCGGGCCCGGAACGCGCCGGCACCGCAGCAGGGCCGCGCGGGCCCCTCGCGCCGCGGCCTGCGCGTCACCCCGCTCCTCGGCGCTGCAAACACCTCGGCCGCGGGGCGCTCGGCCGCGGGCATCAGCGGATCCTTCCACCCCGCCCGGCGCGGCCGCTTCCCCGGCGCGCAGGAAGGCCCCGCATTCCGCTCCCCGCACACACCGCAACAAAGGCGGCGGGGCGGCCGGGCGGCGCCTCCGACCCGCGGCCCTCGCCCGGGGACGCGCCCCCGCCGTCCCGCCGTGCGGCGCGAAACGGTGCCCGCTGCCCCGCCGACGGCCCCGCAGCGCGGCCCGCACACTGCCCCCTCTCCTCCTCCTCAAGGGCGCGAAGGAAGGGACGGGTGAACACACAAATAAATAAACTGGAAAGAGGCCTCCGCGGTGCCGCGCGGACCCCCGGCGGCCCCGGCTTTCCCCGCGCCGAGGGCGCGGCGCCCCGGCCCGCGGCTCCCGACCCCGCCATGACGGCGCTCGGCGGCCCGGCCCG
>PTEX01000260.1:919510-934462 GCA_003342815.1 Eudromia elegans | reverse complement strand
CCCGGCGGCCCCTGTGGCCGGGCGGGAGCTCCGCTGTGCGCGGGAGCGAGCCCCGCACCGCTCCGCAACGACCCTTCCCTTGGGAGCGGAGCGGGCCAGCCCGGCACCGGCACCCTGCGGCTGCTGGGTGGCAACCGGGGGAGAACCTCGGCCAGGGGACATAAAATGGAAAAGACCCGGCTTGTCTGTGTGCAAAGTGGAGACGCCAAAGGGGGAACGAGCCCTGGCCCCGGTGAACGTGAGGAGTTGGGGAAACGGGCTTAGGGCACTCTCCGGGTTGGGTAACTGGGCTGCCAGTTCCCACTTCAGGGGTTTCTGCCATTACCGCCCCATGATAATCCTCTGGGACCTGGTCTGGGATGGGGGAGACGCAGAAGGATTTAATGAAGCACCGACCAGCAGGACAGAGAGTACGAGGCACGTGTGCCCGGGGAGATACTTGAATCTGAACTAGCCTGTGAAAACAAGGCTTGGAGATGGTTCGGTGCCTGCCCTTCCCGCTTGTTGGGATTCAGGTTTCAAGATGATCACTGCTAATGACTGCTACTTTACATCGTTCCTCATTGACAGGGAGCTCGCATTTCAGTGCTAAATAAGGACACCAGCCAAGAGCGGCCTCCACTCTGCAAACCGTGTCTGCTGTAGGCATCAGTGGACAAGACCCTACCCACCCCCTGTTCGGACTAAATTAATTCCATGTGATGGACTCACAGTCTGCCTGACTTGCTCCTAAGTCCTGCATTATCTTACATGTGGGTGTATTCGAGGGTCTCTGGGAAAAATGGGAAGCAGGGACACCACCTGCTGGCACCACGATATTACCCGGCAGTGACACAGCCACAGACAGGAGCTCTTGCCATGCAGCAAGAGAGTCTGTGTTCCATGGTTAGAGTTCACAGAACCAACGAGTGGTTAAAGTTGGAAGGGACCCCTGGAGATCATCTAGTCCAACCCCCTGCTCCAGCAGGATCATACAACATGGGTGCAACCACCCAAGGATAAGGCCTAATCAACATGGGCTCATGATAGGCAGGTCCTGCGTCACTCCTGATCTCCTTTTGTGACCAGGTGACCTGTCTAGTGGATGAAGGAAAAGCTGTGGACATGTCTACTTAGACTTCAGTGAGGCTTTTGGCTCAGTCTCCTGCTGCCTTCTCCCGGAGAAGCTGACAGCTCATGGCTTGGACAGATGGATTCTTCACTGGCTAAAGAACTGGCTGGATGGCTGGGCCCAGACAGTGGTGGTGAATGGAATTAAATCCACCTGGTGACCAGTCTCAAGTGGTGGTCTCAAGGGGTCAGTGTTGGGGCCGACCTTCCTTAATATCTTTACTGATGGTCTGGATGAGGGCATTGACTGCACCCTCATCAAGTCTGCAGACAACACCAAGCTGGGAGGAGGCGTTGATTGCTTGAGGGTAGGAGTGCTCCGCAGAGGATCTGGACAGGCTGGATCAATGGGCTGAGACCAGCCGCATGAGGTCGAGCAAGGCCAAGTGCTGGGTACTGAACTTGGCTCACAACAATTCCCTGCAGCGCTACAGGGGACAGAGCGGCTGCAGAGCTGAGCGGCAGAAGAGGATCTGGGGGTGCTGGTGGGCAGACGGTGAACATGAGGCAGCCCTGGGCCCAGGTGGCCAGGAAGGGCCACGGCCTCCTGGCCGGTGTGAGGAACAGCGCAGCCAGCAGGACCAGGGCAGGGATCGTCCCCTGTGCTGTGCGCTGGTGAGGCCGCACCTCCAACACTGTGTGCAGCTTTGGGCCCCTTACTGCGGGAAGGGGAGGGAGGTGCTGGAGCGAGTCCAAAGGAGGGCAACGAAGCCAATGAAGGGGCTGGGACACAGATCTCATGAGGAGCAGCTGAGGGAGCTGGAGGTGTTTAGTCTGGAGAAGAGGAGGCTCAGGAGAGGAGAGCTTATCGCTCTCCACAACTACCTGAAAGGAGGCTATAGTGAGGTGGGGATAAATCTCTTCTCGAAAATAACTACCAATAAGACAAGAGGAAATGGCCTCAGGCTGCACCAGAGGAGGTTCATATTAGACATTACATGGAAAGAGTGGTGAAACATTGGAACAGGATGCCTAGGGAAGTGGTGGAGTCACCATCTCTGGCAGTGTTCAAGAAATGTTCAGATGAGGCGTTTATGAGGGACATGGTTTAGCAGGTATAGTGTTGAGGGGCTTAACAGTTGGACTTGATCTTGAAGGTCTTTTCCAACCAGAAGGATTCTGTGATTCTATGACTCTGTAGGCAGAATAACTAGAAACATGAAAACTACCACAAGAGGTCAGTGTTGTACAGCATACAGGTGACAGCCTAAAAAGTTGCCACCCAGCAGAACCTGTGAAGCGGGCCAGGGGCACTGTTATAGCATATCTTCTGGAAATGCATATCTTCTGGAAATGGAAGGAAAGAAGGAAGGATCCAGTAGGGAGGACACCTTCCGAGAGTCAGACAGGTTGGGAGAAAAGAACCTGGACTGAAGTGCTACAAGAAATCCAAAACCTACCATCTCTGAGAATAAGGGGGGCTTACTAGGGACTTGAGGATTTTCAAGGGTGCATATTATGCGATGTAGTATAACATCCCAACTAACCCAAATGCTCTGTTATACACAAAAGAACAAATATAATATGAGAATGGGCCTCAGGATATGAAAAGCATGTGGAGTTTGTATAGGAAAATGTAAGTGTGCCTAAATCCAACCTCTCATACATATCTAGGTGGAGAAAAGGGGTACTGGTGAAGACTGTGGCAGTAAAGTTCTTCCTGGTCCCAAGGAATGCCCTGTTCCTTTTGGCTCCAAATCATGGCAGCCCACACTTAGAAAATGTGCTGTGAAGGACTAGTAGATACTGAACCCTTGGCCTAAGGAAAGAACTGCATGTACCCATACCTATTCTTAAGCTCATGCTTGCTGCCAAGCCACTGCCCTTTGGGGTACTATGTAAGGCTGCTGCACAAAAGGGACCTTATAATATCCATCATCATGTAACCATGGGTGGCTTAATTACATAGAAAGATGTTATGAAGTTGCAGAGCATATGGGAACACCCATTGAACACAGCAATGATTCTTTCCTATCCGATACGAATTTGTGAATTCAGCCCCCATTAGGCAGATGGTGTCTGATGGAAGTGCATGCAAAACATGGGGCAAATGGGAAGGAACAGCTGAGGCTATATCCGTGCCAGGACATGCACAATGACTGAGCAAACAGCGGGTTCTGCTGAGCTCGCTGAGCTCTCTGCTCTGGTGCTGGCTCTAGGAAACCGTGCAGAGACCATAGACACCGATTCTTGCGCTCTTTGGGCTGGTTCTACTCAACGGGTATAAAACTGGGGAAAGCACAATGGTCAGATAGGGAATTGAGATGTTTGGGAAAGGGAATATTGGGAGCAAATGTGTGGAAAAAAACTGTCTTTCAAGCACAGAGTTAAGTGGGCCTTCTCCTTACCCTACCAGCCTCAGAGGAGTATTAGGTTAGTAGTTAGTATTAGGTTGGAACGGGTTCCTTAACTCATATGGTGTATGACTGCTACAAATTGAGGAAAAAAGAGAATGTGAGGCCATGTGAACCTTCAACTCCCACTGTGCATCTATTGGTAGTCTGCGATTCAAAGTTGTGAACAATCCTCAGTACTGAACTAATGCCACCAGGGTGCCTCAAGCAGCTTGTCATGGCATCCAGGAGGTCAGGTGAGAATTAAACATCCTTCATTCAATAGCTCAGCTGCTTTGCAACACTTTCAAGAAACGAGCATGGGAAACTATAGATTTCTTATAGGAAACTTTTTTTTTTATACATCACTTTGGAAGTGAAATTAATCACTACTGAGGCTTGGCTATGCTCCGAGACCTCCCTAGGATCTGATGACCTCCTGGATGCAGGAGCCAAAGCCATCATTTGACCTACATACTATGGAAAGTGTGTGCAAGGTGCTGTCCTTCCTGCAGCTTGCCCAGCTCTGTGCTCAGTGAGTGGTGCCGCTCGCCACCTGCCCCTCCAGCTTCCTCGGCCATTGCTCTCTGACCTTCTGTGCAAAGTTCACTTGGAGACCACAGAGCCACTGCTGAAACCATGACTGGCTGCTGAGGACGGCCGCCAGCACACCTTAGGCATCTGTCTCTGCTTCTGACGTAGCTATGGCTTAAGATCATAACGAACGTTTAGGAATTTACACCTGCATTTTTTTAGTATAAGGTTATTATTACTGAGGTATTATATACTCCATAGAGATAAATCAGTATTCTAAACCACTTTAAATGGCTTAAAGTTTGGGGATGCTGATATGTAAAACCTAAGACTGAGGGAGAAAGGGTGTAACCAACACACACTGATTTTCTTTGGAGCTCATCTGTACCAAGTATAATCACATTAAAGAATGTATTAACAAGGCTCTAAAAGAAGATGCTTTCAGAGTATGATTTACAGCAGAACATGTGCTGCCTGTTTGGCATTAATTAATGCTGACTTCAGATCCTCAGGTGTTTCCCAATTGACTGGGAACCACATTGACTGTAAATCTTTTGGCGCCAATTGTATTTCTTATTAATTGCTCTTTCTGTAATTTGTTTCTAACAAGAGCTCCTCTGGTAGTAGGAACTGCAAGTTCATCTCTGTGAGTCAGCGTCAGCCTGTACTGTCACTGGTGAATAAAATGTAAGTGATCCCCCTACACATCAGGGGGCTGCTGTGAATATGCAGAGCCGGCAGAACTGAACTACTGCCTGCAGATGCATGCATGAGCAGCAGCTGCAGTGCTCGTGAGCTCTGGTTCATGGTCAGTGACCTCTAAAAACAACTTCAGAACAGCTTCATTTTTGCAGAAGTGAATACAGAAAAGCTAGATTGCTCAACCTGAATAACTGAATGAAAAAGTCACCAATTAATTCACAGGAAATAAATCTTAGTTTCCAGTGCTGAGAGACAGGACTCTAACAAACTGAAAGAGGGTGAAATATTTAAGGAAGTAGATTTTGGATTTCCCCATCTGTCAAGGAAATGATGCTAAGTGTTTGGTGCTAAGTGTTAACGTCTGTTAATGAGAGAGGGAGGTAGAGGAGGCCTAAAGTATAAGCATATATATAGTGATAAAAAGAATATTTTTTGTGGTCCGTCATTTCTAGCATCAAGCATAAATCTAGTTTTCTTAGGGAAGGTCCAAGAAACAGGAACGGTGATGTTCATGACAATTACTGAAACACAGATGCAGTCCTCATTTCAAAGCAAATCTTTGTTTAACAAATATCTAACAAGGCAGCCCTACCACAGCAGCTGTGATGCCAAATCCTCGTGTTAGGACTCTTTCCTGTGCTCCATCATCCATGGCATCTGGTCTCTGCATCAAACGACAGCAGGCTGAGAAGTGTTCCCTCATCTCATCCTTCTTAACACAACGATGGACTCAAGAAAGTGTTGTTTTACAGGCTGACAGATCACACTGATCCAACAGAAAATGGATAGTGGAACCTGAGCAAAATCGGGCTGCAATGAAATGTGTGTTCAGGGTTTATTTAATCCTTGGAAGAATGAACAAATGAAAACTCAAGATTGAGAAGAAGGAGAGAAGAAGAATGAGAAGATGACAGAGGAACACCAAAAACCCTAACTCTTTTGCATTCTCTAATGGTCTGAAGTGCATTCACTATTGATCTTCTGATCGTTAGTGATAGCTAAATGATTTATAATCCAAATCATTGGCCAAGAACCAAACATACCCTGGAGGCAAATCCATTTTGAGGCATGAAATGAAGTTTATCACTGTAATTAGTAAAACTGAAATGCTAAATCAGTTTTAACACCTAAAAGTGCTCAGGTGACCCTTCCGAATGTCTTCCTGGACCTTGCCCTTTTGGTTGCGTGCAATTATTTATTAATGTGCGCTCGGACTAGCTTTGCATGCAAGAGAGCAGGGAAGCTTCTTCACTGTAGACACATCCGTGAGTATGCTGGAGGATGCTCGCTGGAGGAATTCAGCGAGCTTTTCAGAGTACTTCCGCCTGCTTTTCACCTCTATGCCTCTGTCAAGCCCTCTGAGAGGGTATTTAATCTGATACAGGCTCATTTTTTTTCTCTGCAGGGTAGAAGGTCATATCTCAAAGACTGTAAAAACAATGCGCATCAGTTTAATCAGAGCAGTCAATGGCATGCCGAGTCACCCGGCATCCCGTAAGAGAACTCCCTTAGAGCACATCTAACCTCTCACCGGCGCTACTCAGGAGGTTGTTGTGGGGAGGCAACACCCTGCGATGGTTTTTACAAACGTCTCCAATAAAGGGCCAGGGAGAAGCCCCTCTGCTGACATGAAAGCAAACGGTTCCTCACAGCGAGGAACTCTTCAGGGAAGGCAGGCTGGGTCCCTCAACCCCCACACAAATGGAAACCACGGGCCGTCGGCTCCCCGCCCCGCACACACGCACCGCCCGTAACGGCCGCCACTCAAGACGCGGCCACGTAACGGCTCCTCCCCCGAAGTCCCGCCCCACTAACGGTCGCTCCGCCCCTAGCGGTCGCTCCGCCCCTAGAGGCCGCCCCGCCCCGTAACCACCACCCCCAGGCCCCGCGGCGCTCCGCCCCGTCGCGGCCGCTGCCCCGGGTCCCGCCCGCGCGCCCTTCCCGCCGGCCGGGCCACGTCCTCCCTTTTGGCGCCGCCGCCGCTGTTGTCGCGCCGCGGGGAGATGGCGGCGCTGCTGCGGGGCGGCCGCGGCGATAGCGGCCGGTGGGTGCTCTGGCTGTGCCTGTCGCTGCTGCCGCGGCCGGCGCGGGCCCTCACGGAGGGCCTGTACTGCGGGCGGCGCGTGTGCTACGACGTGCTGGGCGTGAGCCGCGAGGCGAGCAAGGCCGAGATCGCCCGCGCCTACCGGCAGCTGGCCCGCCAGTACCACCCCGACCGCTACCGCGGCGAGGCGGCGGCGGGCGGCGGCGACCCCCCGGAGGCGGCGCACGACAAGTTCCTGCTCATCGCCACCGCCTACGAGACGCTCAAGGTGAGAGAGCGGGAGCGCCGCCCCGGCCGGTAAGAGACAGCGCGAGGAGCGGGGCCGGCCCGCGCGGTGGCCGCGCTCGGCCTGCGCCGTGTGCGGCTCCTTCCTCCGGAGCGGCCCCGCGGAGCGCCCGAGCGGGCGCTGCCCCCTGGTTGGTGATCACGGGGAACGGGGACAGGAATGTGCCCAGGAAGCAACGGGAAATCCGGTGTGACCCCATTAGGGAGAGCCGCGCCGTCCCCTGCTTCCTCCGGTGGCTCCGCTGAGAGCTGCGCAAGCCCTCGTGGGCGCTCCCTGCTGCCCATCGCGCACTCCGTGCGCTGCTGCCGCCCTCACGTGCTCCTGCCCCGTTGCAAAGGGCGCCGAGGCAGCGCACCTGGGCCGGCAAACAGCTCGGAAATAACGAAGTGGTCTAGGAGTAGCGAAATACTGCTGCTCTCGGTGTGTTATCCAGGGGGGCGTTTGTATTGATCACATTTTATCAGATTTTAAACTATACGTCTTTACATGCAAATGCTTGCGAACTAATAGCAGGTAGCTAAGTTAAGTCTCAATACGTTGCCACAAGAAAAATGGTGTTTGGAAAAATGCTGAAAGTTGTGTCATTTCCTCCACCTCTTCTGTGGCATCTTCTCATCTGCTCCATCTGGATTTGGCATGCATGTCAAGAGACTCAGTCTAAAATTAATTTGGATTCTCTCTGATTTAGTTAAATGACGTTGCGAGAATCTCACTGGTTGCTTGTCTCTGCAGACAGAGGAAAGAAGTCTGATCTTTTGGATTAATATTTGTGCATAAGGCAACAGATTGTACCAAATCATTTTTCCTTCCTTTGTATGAGCTTAGCCACCTTGTCCTGTACCAATAGTGAGGTAGTTAGAGGTAAAAGAACATTTTTTTTTTCAATAGCCACTTAAAGAGTGTGAGGAATGCGCTTTAAAAAAAGATAAAATACTTGTATTTAGAATAAACTGACCAGACTTTTTCAGAGAGTTACCTTTAAATAATATAGTAAGTGAATTAAATGGATTAAGGGATCCGTAAGGAAAGCTTATCACGGCAAAATACATGTGGCTTGGAAAGACACAGCTAAGGAGTGGAAGAAACAAACATTTACGTATTGAGGAGAAGGCTGAAGAGAAAAAACAAAATCTTCCTTTGGAATAGAAATAGGATACAATTGTGACTGATAAAACTGCATTTCTCGTCTCTTAATCAAAAGAAGAACATGAAAGAAAAGGAGAACAATGAAGTTTTGAAATGGCTTTCAATTTTGAAATGGGCAGATTCCAGAGCCTTGTAAGCTAATTCCAAAAGATTTGAAAAACAAGATTTCAATAGTGGTCATCTCTTTTTTTCTTTTTCCTCCCTAAAAGAGGGAGGAAATTTGGAATTCCAATTCTGATACTATGAATTCTTATGAATTTCAGTTTCCTGTTATATGTCATTATTAAATGTCTTTATGCGGTGTACACATATGTAGTTAAGTCTACGTTTTTCAAGGTTTTTTTGTGGGTAGATGAGTGTTGAAGTTAATTAATTTAAGGTACCAGAATACAAGGAAAGGACCAAAAAGATTATTCTTATGTCACAGGATCTTGGAATAATTTGAATTGGAAGGAGACTCCATAGGTCTCTACTCCAACCCTCCGCTCAGAGCAGATCAACTTAGATCATGTTAATAAGAGACTTGAAAACTATTATTGCATGCTTTTGATGTAATTGTTTAAATCAAGCTGTTGCAGACTTTGTAACAGCTTGGTCGTTAATGAGGTGTAAAACACGGATATGACTCAGTAAGTGAAAATATGAATCTGAACCGTTGTGTGTTTTTTCGTGTCTTTCCTTGCAGGATGAAGAAACACGTAAAGATTATGATTATATGTTGGATCATCCTGAGGAGTATTACAGGCACTATTATCACTACTACAGCAGAAGGCTAGCACCAAAAGTGGACGTCAGAATAGTGATACTGGTTACAGTGTGTGCCATCTCTGTGTTTCAGGTAAAACTCTTTGTCATGTGGGGTACTGCTCAGTGAGGTTCTGGACTGAAGAGAAGCGTGCTTCAATCTTGTACCCTGATGGATTTTAAACAGTGTCGGTAGGGGACCATTTTGTGTCCGCTGTGGTAAACTTCTCTGTGGTATCCATAACAAAACGGAAGTCAGGATGTACCGAGCAGCACCTGACCTTGGACAAAGGCACGGATTGTGTACTAGTTCCTTTGGTGCTAGACTATTAAAAAAAAAAAAAAAAAAAAAAGTTGCAGTCTTGAAGAAACGATTTAGTTCTCAGTGACAGGTTGTGAACAGCTTGTGCCTGAGCATAATCAAGACTGAAATCCCAAATTAGCATGATACGATTTTTTGAACTGCATGTCTTTTTAAAAAATAAAAAGCAAAGACTAATTTGATACTACATTTACAACTAGATGGTGAGAATACAGCTGAATATTGGGGTTGTGTTTTTTTAATATGTATATCTTACTTGTAGTTTATTTTAAAAACTACAGGGAGAGCAACTGAATTTGATTCAATGAAGCTCATTTACAAGTTCAAAAAAGCAATTTGTTTTCTGATAAACCAGTGATCTTGCTCACAGTTATTAGGTGGAGGGATCTGTATAACATTTTCTCTAGTATCCATTAAACACAGTAATTCAGAGTTTCCTTATATAAAACAAAACCTTGTATTTAAGAGCTTTAGAAACACATGTATTATTTTGTGGTACGGAAGCATTTTTGGGAAGTAAACATAGGTTACTGGGAAGTAAAAAACACACAAAAAAGTATTTTGCCACCTGCAGTGAGGTTTGAGAGCTTTTATTGTCTGGCTAGTTTATAAATAAATCTAAGGGGACTTAGAGAATGGCTGGCATAGTCTAGCATAAGCCTTATTTAGAGTAAAAGGAGATAAACTGTTTTTGTTCACTGGGAAATGGTTGAATATTGTGTTCAGCCTCTTGCTTCCATTAGTCACCACCCATTGCTATTTGATCTCTGTAGCTATTTCCCAGTTACATAGGTGCCTTACCAAGTTTGGAGGAATAATTCTTACTTGCAGCTTCTCTGCTACTAGAGAAGTGCTAACTAATACCTTCCTTTTTTATCCTTCTAATAATATAATGGCTAAAGGTATATAACAGAGCCTGTCTTGTTTGTTTGTGCTCGCTTTTCTACCTAAGCTTCTAATAGGAATAATGTATGCATATGTACAAAAAGTTTTATTTTTACTGTTCTTATACTACAGTTCTTCAGCTGGTGGAGTAGCTATAATGAAGCTATCAACTACCTAGCGACAGTGCCAAAATATCGCATACAAGCCACTGAGATTGCCAGGCAACAAGGTTTACTCAACAGGACTAAAGAAAAGGGGAAAAACAGGCGATCTAAGGAGGAAATCCGTGAAGAAGAGGAAGAAATCATCAAAGACATTATCAAAAATAAAATAGATATAAAAGGCGGTTACCAGAAGCCCAAGATCTATGATATCCTTCTGTTTCAAATTCTTCTTGCTCCTTTTTATTTGTGCAAGTACGTAGTATGGTACTGTTGGTGGATTTATTGTTTCACTATTAAAGGGCAGGAATATGGTGAGGAAGAGAAGCTCTATATCATACGGAGATACATGAAAATGTCACAGTCTCAGTTTGACAGCCTAGAAGATCATCAAAAAGAGACTTTTCTTGAGCGGCAGCTGTGGATACGAGAGAACTATGAGGTGAGTAGCTGTGGTGAGAACTAATGTTAGTTATCTAGTCTTCTCAGACTGGCTGAAGGAGTGATTTGCTTGGTCAGAGGTCATGCACACTTAATTGATAGGGTATCCCTTGATTCAAAATTGAGTCTTATAAAAGAATCTTTTGTGATATTGGGATATGATGAAGCGTTATGCTAAGGTGCAGAACATAGATCCTCCAAGCAGTAGTAATTCATGTTAAAATTTACCCAGATGATCTGAAATTCCAGTTGCCGTCTTCTGAATTATTCTTTCCCAGCTTGCTATTTGCGTTTTGTTTTCAGTGATTCAGGGTTTGTTCTTGCTGTGCTCTTTGTTTCTTCAAGTGAAGATTATATATATGGAATACCATAAGATACAACTGTAGACCTGTTTAGCACCTGGAACAGGTTGCCAAGATAGATGGTGGAGTTTCCTTCTCTGGAGACCTTCAAAACTTGCTTGGACACCACCCTGTGCCATGTGCTCTAGGAAACCTTGCGTGTGCAGAGGGGTTGGACTAGATGACCTCTAGAGGTCCCTTCCAACCTTAAGCATTCTATGAACTACTACTTTGTTGAGTGTGCCACCCATTACTTGCTAGCCAAGGCGTAAGGATTTTTTTTTTAAGTTTCCTGTGAGACAGTAAAATAACATTATCCACACTATGAAATTTGCATCTGAGGGTGATCTGGGATGGCAAGAGTTTATAACTTGACAAAGTGCTTTTATTGTTCCAGTGAAGCTCCTCTCTGTGCTGTATGGTTGAGTGGCTTTTGAAAAAGAAACTATGAATGGAAAATTGGCTGCCTTGAGGGGAGGAGGAGACATTGCTGCTGTTCATCTGCAGTGGTGGTGGCACTGTTGAAGAGCAGGAAAGATGAGAGGGAAAAAAAACAGGGAGAAGTGGAAAGAAGTCACATTGATCATGGAGGTGAAGGATTAGCCAACAGATAAATAAACATGAGTTACAATGGGCTTCCTGGAAGGCAAGATAAAAGTCCAAAGATTTAGTAACATCACCAGGCAAAGCAGATGTTGTTTGAAAGAGACAAAAACAAAATGGATTTTCTGTTGTGAAGAAGAAATTAGGATGGTCGTAGGATCTACACTGTTCCAAGTTAGTGTGGTTTTGAACACTGAGTATAAAATAGCTGTATTGACCAAAGGTGAGGTCTGTCAGGTCTGGCACCTACACAGCAGTACTCACCAGTATAGTATGCAGTTTTGGGTATTCCTAAGCATGAAATGGTATCTTCCCAGGAAATAGACAGCCGTAGTGAGTTTGCTTTAGTAAACATATCTGGTTACTTTCTGAACCCACTAAAACTTGGGAGTATTTAAAAAACCATTCACTGTTCAGTTCTTGTATTAAAGGAGGAGAATTCTCTTCATTCTCTTTTTTTATGCTACATTTGCTTCTCCTGAGCACTACCATATCCTTATTTATCCTATTCATGTATTTTCTAGGCTGAAAAGTATGCTTTTGTGTGTAAGTGTATGTGTTTGTTTCTGAGCTTCCCCGTACCTCTGATGATTGCAGTTTTCTCTCTACATATTGTTAAGTTTTACAGTACCCTTTTTGAGTAGTAGGGGAAGACCAAAAACACAGCATAACGCAGTAACACATCATAGCATTCTACAATAAAACACATTTTTTTTTTCTTCTGCTACTTTTCTAATAATTCTTATAATATGAATGCTTATTCATGGTGATGAGGTAAAGCGTCTGTAGAAAAAAAAACCCTATTTTTTCTTGCATGGTGTAATCTTAATTCCTCTATAAGAAATCAGAAGAGTTCAGATGATACTGAGCTCTCATAAACTTGTATCATAAACCTTTAGTGAAAAATTCTCATTGCTTACAGTACCGTCTCAAAATAATGAGTTCTACTGTCAGCAGAGAGTTTAAAGTATCCCAGCTTTTTGGCTAAAGGTAGTCTTACACTGCACGTTAGTCCAGCTCTGCCAGTGGTGTGATTGAGTCTTCCCTGGAAATAGCAGAGCTATCAGCTCTCACACCTGCATTTAGGTTTATTCACTTGAAATGTTTCTTCGGCCTTATTTGAAAATCTTATCTGCTTGTCAGGTCTACAAACAAGAGCAAGAGGAGGAGTTAAAGAAGAAGATGGCCATGGATCCACGATGGAAAAGATACCGGAGGTGGATGAGAAATGAAGGACCTGGAAGACTAACTTTTATTGATGACTGAAACCTCACGAGTGTACGCTAATGATGAAACTGACTTGTAAAGCATTTTCACTACATTATTGAGAGTTTTATCTGCTAAGGCTCAGCAGTGATCTAAAACTCAGGAATTATTAAATCAGGCCGAAAAATAATACAGGTTTACCATTTTTATAAATCAGATCTATTGAACAGGCTTAACTCAATGTATATATTCCACTTGGGGATATCAGAGTGGATCTGTAAGGTGGAATTTGTTTCAGATGAATTTCCCTCTACATATTTCATATTTGTGATCAGTGGAACCATAGCTTTCATCTTTCACAAACTGTTTCAGATCAACCCTGGAAAATCCTTTTTTTCCTTTTCAAGAATGAAGTAATCTACAAATGGACACTGGGAATTTGGAAATGTCCATAAGGACTCTGAAGCAAGGGACATTTTCTGCCTTCCTCTTTTCCCTACTTCTCAATTTCTGAAATGCCAAATTGTATTTTTGATGTAGACTTAAGTATGGGGATTATACCTACAGTATGGGGATTATATAGGTTGGGGATTATAAACTTTATCTCCAGCTATCCCTGGTCTAATTGGAATTTTGAGTTTTATTTTTTGTGGGAATAAATGATGCATGATGGATCATCATTGTGATGCAAGCAAGCCTTAATTCTTTGTTCTACAGAGTGATAATGAAGTAGTGTGCTTAAATATTTGTTTTTAATCTTGTACTTTGGATTGTATCTACTTGTTCAGAACAAGTGTACCAGTGAACATTAGTCTATTAAATGTGACTTTTTTTTCACCAAAGTATTGGTAAAGGGAAAATGACCCTTTTCTTTAAAGGGGCAATTTTGATGCCTTATGTAAATAAAAGTTTATTATAATATAGAGCTTGAATTTGTCTTTTTGCTAGTTTGGCTTTCCCAAGTTTTTACAAAACAGCAACTATTTAGCGCTGCCGTGCTAAGTGTTTTATCTTGGTTGTGGATCCTCAGCCTTGAAAAGGAGTGCCTGGATCTGCTCCTCCCTCTCTGCTGCTGAGCAGGGTGGCTCTAAGGCTGGTGCCTTCTGTGTCTGCGGGTCAGTTCAGCGCGTGGCGAGGGCGGCAGCCGCGCGAGGTGCCCGCGGAGCAGCAACTCCTTCACCGCTGCCCTCGGAGCGCTGCCCGCTTCCTCCTGCCTGGAAGAGCGTCCGCCCAGGGCGAGCAGGAGCTGACCGTGCCCCGCGGGGCAGCCGCGTCCCGCGCTCCTCGCTGCGGCCTGAGCGCTGCCGAGGCGCAGCTGTGGGCACTGTCCGCAGAGCGGGGCCGCCCTGCACGCTGCACCCGGAGCTGCTGCTTTTCTGCCTGCGTGAATCCTCCGAAAATACCCAAGCATGAGCACAAATGCAAGGGCTGCGCTACGCCTCCCCCACGGGGATGGAAATAGTACATCTCTTTTACAGAGCAGTTATTCCGCAGTGACCCCTCATTAGCTCAGGTTGCTTAAGGGCTTCAAGCTGAACAGCCCATTTCAGTTCAAACTAATGCTTGTCTTCTGTGTATAAACATTTAAGTCTATCTTGCCTTGAAATTAAGTCCACAAGACAACCCGAAAGAAGAAGAAACACGGGCGCTGCGCTGCAGGGAGCTGCGAACATGCCATCACCAAGCCCGGCTGTGGCCCCTGAACCTGCCGGGGTAGGCAGGGCTCGGTGCCAAGGACACGAGTGATGCTTGGAGACACAAAGAGCTGCGCCCGGAGAGCGGCTGTCAGAAAAGGAACAGCCCCTGCCACCCGAGGCACCCCCTTTCCGGGGGCCGTGCCCGTGCCTCCCCTTGCTCCACGCGCAGCAGGGCCCTCCCCCTAATCCACAGCGTTCCCAGGGGGAGCCTCAGCTTCCCGGGGCTCCAGGCGCCACCCGCGCGCGGAGGGCTCTCCCTCGCCCTGTTCCGCGGCGGCGCCCGAGCGCTCCCCCTGCCCCCGAGCGCTCCCCCTGCCCCCGAGCGCTCCCCCTGCCCCCGGGCGCTCCTCCTGCCCCCGAGCGCTCCCCCTGCCCCCGGGCGCTCCCCCTGCCCCCG
>PTEX01000260.1:799155-918082 GCA_003342815.1 Eudromia elegans | reverse complement strand
GCGCTCCCCCTGCCCCCGGGCGCTCCCCCGGGCGCTCCTGGCGCCGCGCGGCTCTCGGCCCGTGGGCGGCGCTCGCGGCTCCTCCCCGCGCCCGGGACCCGCCCGCCGCGCTCGCTGCTCCTGCCCTGCCTGCTGTCGCTGCTCCTGCTCTCGCTGCTCTTGCTCTGCCTGCTCTCCCTGCTCCTGCTCTCCCTCCTTCCCTGCCTCCCGCCTCCTTCCTCGCCAGTCTCGCGCTTCCCTGCCTCTTTGTCTCCCCGCTTCCCTGCTCCCCGCTTCCCTGCTTCCCGGCTCCCTGCTGGGCGCGGCGCCGCGATGTCGTCGGGCGGCAGCCTGGGCACCATGCAGCGCCTCGTGGAGCAGCTCAAGCTGGAGGCGGCCGTGGAGAGGATCAAGGTGAGCGGAACACCGCTCCGTTCGGCGCGGTTCGGCTCCGTTCGGTTCCGCCGCCGTCGATGTCCCGGCAGAGCCCTCGGGATCCGATGGGGATTTGGGTGCGGGGCGAAGCTGGAGGGCGCCAGGCGGGGCCGTTCGTGCGCGGTGCTGCCTCCCTGCGGAGTCCTCCTCGGCCGGAGGCTGCGGCAGCCCCGCACGCGGGGCCGGCACCGGCACCGGCACCAGCGCTGGGACGGCTACGAGAAGCGCGGCCCCGCTGCGAGGCGGTGCGGGGCCGGGCGCGACAGTGGGAGGCGGTGCGTGACAGTGCGGGGCCCTGCGTGATGGTGCGTGGCGGTGCATGCTGATGTGCGACAGCGCGAGGCGGTGCGAGGCCGTGCGTGGTGGTGTGTGACAGTGTGTGGCAGTGCGTAGCGAGGCAGTGCATGGCTGTGCGAGGCAGGGCGAGGCAGGGCGAAGTGGTGCGTGGCGGTGTGTGGCGGTGCATGGCTGTGCGTGGTGATGTGTGACAGCGCGAGGCCGTGCGTGGCCGTGCGTGGTGATGCATGGCCGTGCGTGGTGCTGTAAGGCAGCGCATGGCAGAGTGAGGCGGTGCGTGGCGGTGCAAGGCGATGCATGGCCGTATGTGGTGCTGCGAGTCGGTGCGTGGCAGAGTGTGGCGTGTGTGGAGGTGTGTGGTGGTGCGAGGAGATTCTCTCGCACGCCGGTTCCTTCTGGCCACCACTGACTTAAGGGCTGCCGAGGCGGTGCGGCCGCCTGCCGGTTCCCAGGGGCTGCGTGCAGGGGGTCGTCCCTTCCTCTCTTCCTTCCTTCCCTCTCTCCTGGTTCTCTGGCTCCAGCAGCAAGCACGGTCCCCAGACCTGCCGGGGCCCCGTCTTGGAGGCTCCGGCGCTGCTGTGGTCCTGGGCTCTTTGTGGCCGCGTGGAGAGCCCCGCGCGGGCTGCAGAGGGGAGGGATCGAGCGAATCCGGACCCTGCGCTTTGCGCTTCCCGCGCACCCCCGTGCACGGGACCGAGGGCAGCCCGGCCTTCGGACACTGTCCTGACCGCTCCTTCGTGTCGTTGCATCCTGCTGCGTGGGGACGTCAGTCGGACAAACCCACAGGTCCCTCGTCACGGCGGTGGCGCGCGAGGTCCACAAGAGAGCGATGCAGGGCAGAAACACGCGCGGGTCTCCCGGAGACCCTGTTGAGCAGCACGGGAACGGTTTGAACGTTCCTGCTCCTCTAGACGTGGCAGTGCCCGGGCCTTTGTTCCTGCTCATTCTGAGACAACCGTTTTGCTCTGCTGCCTTTACGAGAGCGGAACATTTTGTGTTTGGGGGCTTATCTGGAGAGGCCGGCAGATGTAGCGGAGCGGGGCTGCTTCGGGGCAGGTGTTCGTGGTGCTGCCCTTGGAGCTGATCCCGGTGTTTGCTTTCTCACAGCCTTGTGCACAGCAGCCTCCTTCCAGGTCCACCGGAGGAAGCTCCATTTGTTTCTTTTTATAGCCCCGGATGAAATGATGCATTATTTAAAAACATGCCTTTTACCCAGCGTTGCCTCGGCTTCCTGAATTACAGTGTAAAACCACTGAGGAATATTCAGCTGGTGAAGCAACGGCTGGATCAGTTTGAACAGACACTGAGATGGGAAAACAAAACAAAACAAAAGAGCCATAGAGTTTCGTTTGCCTTGGACAGACGGCGTGTTTTCGGAAGGAAACCGAACGTGAGGACGGTTCCCAGGCTGCGTCCCGTGCTGCAGACGCGGTGGCGATGTTCCCTCTGCCTCCCGCCGCGGGGCGCAGGGCGGCGCGTTCGGGGCGAGGGCAGCGCGCAGGGAAGGAGCCCCCGGTGCCCCCAGCTCGTGCAGGGTGCCGGGAGGCCGGTCCCGCCCCGAGGCCCCATGGCTGTGTCAGGCGCCCGGCGCGGGTTGCTCTGGATGCCTCATGCGGCCGCGGTGCCCTTGGCCGTGCAGGGCCTCGCTCGGCGGGAGCCCCGTGCTGAGGGGCCGGGGAGGGCAGAGCGGGGCTGGGGCGCTCGGGAGCGTGCTCCATATTTCCCTTCATCCAGGAGGCCGCGGAGACCGCGCCAGGGGCTGCTCCCTGCGGCCACTCGCAGGGCCCGTCCGAGAGAACGGGAATCTCGTTACGTTTCCCGGCTCTCCGAGCTGCTGTGTACAGGGGCGCGGGGAGGTCCGCCCTGCACCCGGGTCCCTGCGCTTGTTCTGCTCACCGGCTCATGGGCGCTGTTGTGGGACTTCAGGGGCTTCTTCACTGCTACAGGAATGTGGCCGTTCGGACATAACAGAAACAAAAAACGTTCCTTCCTTTCTCCCTTCCCCTTTCCTGCACCCATGCCTTTGTGTGGCCTAACAGACAGGAAACAGCGTTGCCTCTCTCAGCTCGTGTTGGGTGCGCGAGCTCGGGGAGCCCCACGCGCGGGCGCTGTCCGCGGGCGCCCTCCGAGCGCCCTGCTCGGCTGTGCCCGCCGCTCGGCCCCGCTCCGCTCCACGCATGGAGGCCGCAGGCGGGCTCGCGCGCGGCGGCCCCGTGGCGTCGGCGCTGCTGCTGCTCCGGGGGGCAGCGCGTCGTGCCTGCCGCGCTGGGCGAGCCGCGCTCCTCCTGCGCGCGCGTGTCCCCGCAGGTCTCGCAGGCGGCGGCCGAGCTGCAGCAGTACTGCGTGCAGAACGCCTGCAAGGACGCGCTGCTCGTCGGCGTCCCCGCGGGGAGCAACCCCTTCCGCGAGCCCCGCTCCTGCGCGCTGCTCTGAGACCAGGTGAGGGGCCCCGGGCGCTTCGGCCCATGCTCAGCTCTGTGGGAAGCCCCGCTGCGTGCGCGACGCGGCCCGCGCTGGAGCAGAGCCCTGGCGCCGGCGTGTGCCGTGGTGGCCACCCCGCAGCCGAGGCGGGAGTCCCTCCGAAACGCATCGTCCTCAGTGTCGCGTTGCAGATGCCTTGGGCTGTGTCTGCCCGTGGGCGTTTCCAGCCGCTGCTCCTGAGACGGCGCCAGGAGCGGTGCAGGGAGAGGAGCCGAGACGATGCACAGCCTCGTGCTCTGTAGCTGTTGTGAGCACAGATCCGGAACGGGGGATGCTCCCGAACCCTGCCCGCCCCAGCGCTGCCCGTGTTGCTCTCTGCGGTGCCTGGCATGGATCCATCCGGCAGACGGCAGCTTCTCTCTGTCGCCTCCCCCTGGGTCTGCCACGCGGGTGGCACGAGGGACGGGTGCCGGGGCTGGTAGTCCCAGACTGGATCAGCACTGTAGATTTTGGTGGAAAATCCCTATTTCCCATGCACGGCAAACTGACGTGGTACTGGGATATCCAGAGAGCACTACTAAAATTCAACAGAGAAAGCAAAAGTAGCTTCTGCTACTGAGGTAGAAGAACTGTTGGGAAACGGGAAAAAGCACCAAATTTATTTCAGAAGGCTGTCAAAGTGAAAATTAGTGTTTTCTTTAGAAGAATAATTCCAGCTAGAACATGAGGTACTTACAGGATGTTCCCCTTTGCGGAGCTCACAGGTTTGAAGCCGTGTTTGTTAACACATTAACAGCACAGTTTTGTTGGCTGCTACATAGGCTTGAAAAGACAAGACTGAATTTGTGCAAAAAATAAGATTTAAAAAAAATATTTTCTTTGTTACAGTAAATTTATCTGATAACCTTATTCCTTGCTGCCAGTGTGATAAAGTCACTGTTGCACGTACCCTTCTGCTGTGGAAGGAGCTGACCTAGCTCCCTGTTTGCTTCTAGGATTTGCATTTGCTTGTGTCAGCCAGGCAGGACAGAAACATTTTCTCAGTTTTGAGTTTGCTTAATACAATCATTTTATAAATACACGACTGAGTCACAGGTTTCATTTTATTATCTTTTGCTAATAGTTCAATTATCTAGGTAGGAATTTAATTATTTTGGGATCATAAAAAATGAAAATAAAATGAAAAAAGCAGTGCAAAAAGACTGTAGTGCTCAAAGTTGCTAACATCCAAAAAAAGAAGGTAGTAATTCAGTCTGACTCAGTGCAAAGGATCTTTTATGTTATAATTTGTTTTAGGAGGACAACCTTTAATAACTTTTTTTCCCTTTCTTTTTCCCTTTTCAGAGAGCTGCCTTCAAGCATGACATGAGTAACAACTGCCTCTCCTTCTCAAGAAAAGACTATCTCTGTGCCCTTATTTTGTGTGGCTAAAACGATCTCCCAGTAACTTATCTGTGTGTTCTTGTGTGTCTGTTCTTTACTACGGTTCTACTCACTAATGTTTGCAGTGCTTTTTCTATAACTAGTATTCTTCCGATAATTGTCACCATTGTTACTACACTATACTAAATGCACAAATATTCTTTGAAATGTTTACATTTTAGAAAAGCACACGAGTCTTTACCAAATTACTTATTTCTATCTTGGTACGTTGTTATATCTGAATGAAAGATTTTCTACCTATGTAAATTTTAAAATTTGGGAAAGTAAGCTTTTCTATATTTCCAAAGTAAAACATCCATAAAGTGAACAGTTAAAACATAAAAGTAATTGTTCTTTGTAGTAAGATATTGTTCACAAATGGAGCTCATTTTTAATTGGTAAGTCTTGGAATCAGTCACACTGTTTTTCAAGTGCATTTACATTCACCAATGACACTTACTAGAAACTGATTGACACAAAATGTAGCACAGGGTTGATTCTTAAGACGTGTTTCTTACAAAATGTGTGATGGGTTTAATACTTGTCCTAATTTGTATTCACGAAGCTCCTGCCTTGGTGGAAAATCCTTGACAAATGTTTGAACTGTGAGCAGACGCTGTAACCACATGAACACAAGTGTATTTGCATGTGTGTGTCAAGGTTCGAAATACACGTAAATTACGAAGTTCTGCAATTAAGATATGCTTGGTTTTACGTCTTGAGGTTTTTTTATTATTTTAATAGAGCACTTTTACAAGGAAAACATTTATGTTTTTAATAATTTTTCAACTTTACTATTCGTGTTTGTACTAATCTCTTAGAAATTTGGAAATAAATATCCTTTCCCTGCTGGCTTTGAACTTGTTTTTTAACTGTAAGAAGTAGCAGATCTGTTAGTCAGTTTTTAGGTTCCACTTTACAAGGTAGAAGAAAGCCCTCATGGCTTTTGGGGGAGAAAAGATGACTGATGGATTTTTAGGATTTTTTAGGTGACCAGGCTAAGCACATCAATCCTGAAACCATAAGGAAGAAGCCTGCAATATTCTGAATGTTTAGTCTTCCCAAGTATTAACTGAAACAGGGCAGTGAGTGACAGTTCAGTCTTTAACAGCAGTGCTTCACCCTTGTTCTGCAGGGAGGGAGACACTAACAGGAAAGCAGCAATACTGCCAGTGCGAGCCGTGCCTCCAAGTACAGGGAAACAAAAGCCTTTCCTTGGGAGCCCTTCCTTGGCTTCCTGCCCTCCGTCACCCCGCGGGTTTCTTGCACGGTTTTGCTTGGCGGTGGCCATTGGCACGCGCATCCCCCTCGAAGCCTCAATGCACAGCGGAGCCGAGGGCTGTTGGTGAGAGTGTTTACGACACCGCTGGTGTCGCAGCCCGTCCATCTCTTGCTGTTGCCGCCTTGCGCCCAGCTCAGCACCATCCGACACCTCCCTCCTGCCCAGCTCAGCACCATCCGACACCTCCCCCGGCTGCAGTGTGGTCACGGTGCCGTGGCAGAGCCGTGGCAGGCCGGAGCTCCCCCCCCGGCTGTGCACAAGGGCGCAGGAACCCTAACCTGACCTGGTGTAGGGCACCCCACAGCCTGCAGCAGGGCAGGGTCTCTCCCTGCTGTCCACAGGGCAGTGCCCTGGCTCAAACTGCCTTTGCTCTGACCTGCCCGGCATGGCTTCGCTGGGGATAATGACCTTGCTGTGTTGTCCCCGCTGCAGGGATATGATGTGTAGCAGGCAGCACTACTACAGACCATGACACTTCCCTCTAATGATGGCCATGGAAGAGCTGGTCTGGCAAGTCAGCTGCTGGGGCGTGCAGGGTGCTCTGTTACCAGTCTCGTGACTGAAGGTTTCACAGGATGCCTGTGACAAAGCAAAATAAGTCAATGTTAAAATCTGTACATCAGGGCTCTCGTAACCAGTCAGCAAGGCTCTTTTTTTCCATCTTCAATCCTACCTGCCTGATCACTAAGCAATTCGCAAATTTGATCCGAGACCATGTTTTATCTACTAATGACAGAAACAATTCATTGTCAGACAAAAAAGATAAAAAAAGGAAATTAGAACAAAAGATGCAGTGCAACGGCAATGTCACCTTCTGTTCTTACCCCCAGTTAAAGAAAAATAAGAGCAGCAGCAGTCAATCCCTGTTTAGTCAACACTGATGGCCTCCCTTCCAGGATAAGACTCTTTTGATGCACTAGCACTGTGGGATTCTTTGCAGTCACATGTACTTTAGGACACAAAAATGTTTATACAGTGCAAAAGTAACTTTGCTTCACCTCAAGGTGGTGAGAACAGGGAGCGAACCTTGCTTGCAATGGATTTGTCCAGATGCACACATCTGTGAGACCCCCAGTCAAAAGCAGAGTAATATCCAAATGCTCATTGTGAGCCCTTAACCTTAGGTTTCATTTTGCTGCCAACAACTAAGTGTTCACTGAAATCTTTCAAGCTAACAGTAACTGAATGCAGATAGCACTTGAATTTTCTTTTCTAAGCATATGGATTGCCTCTGTTTTTGAAGCCAACTCGAAGTGAAGTACTGGTCTCAACCTTTGTATGTATAAAAAAAGGTTCTAAATAGATAGCTGGCAGTGCCCGCTATAATTTCCCCACTGTGGTTGTCTGTGACTGAGCTTTTGCAGAACTGCATTCTTAAAAGAGCAGATTCCTTAGCCTAGCAATTTGGGGGACAAGAGAGATGGCAAATGGTTAGGTCAAGTGACCACAAAAATGATCCAAAACAACTGCATTTTTTATTTAAGTCTTTTTCTTATTTTGGGCAAAATAAGGAAAAAAAGGTTTGTCTCTAGTTCTAATTTCTTTTTTTTCCCCCCAAGTTATACATGAAAGGATTCTATTAAAACCCTGTAGAAAAACTGGATACAAACAATTTGGTAATAATTTAAGTTAAAATTGCAATTAGGGCTGTCATCATAGCTTTTAGGAATTTTCACTTAAAAACAGTATTCAGAAAGTGTACAGTCGAGAAGGTATTTTACTGCAAGCACAGACTATCCTGCACCACCTGTATTTTCTGTTACAACACCAAACTTAAGAAATAGTGGGTTTGAAACTCTAGTAGCTTCAGCTAGAGGGCACTGAGTGAACACCCACATTCTGGAGCTGGCACTTCTTTGCAGACTGTGTTATTGCTGCACCTATTCCTGCAGAAGGATGGACTTACGGTCTGCCCTTGCTCCCATTTCCAGGATTGTTACCAAATTGGCTGATGTAATATGGGGATTCAGTTTCTTCCCTCTCTTTTGTATTTTGTAAATGCTTTGCATTTTCCTGTCTTCAGAAGTGCAGTTGGAGGATGAAAAAATGCGATGCAAACAAACAGTCTTCATTAACAGACGGTCTCTACCAGCCTGCAAAGAGAGCTACAACCATAACTTTGAATCAAATCTCTCAAAAATCTAGATTTCCACATGTCTTTCACATTCTGCCCATAAAACACTACTTTTTTTTCTGAAGCATGAACATGTCCAAAGCCCGCTCAGAAGTCTGTAGCATCACATGGCTTCTGAGGGAGCTGTCACAAGGAAGGAAGTGCAGCTAAGAATAAAGGAAGAAAGAATGCAAACGCTCCAGGCTTAATGTGAAAAATAAGCTCTACTGCTTCCTGATAAGCCTCGAGACTCTGGCATGTCTTGCTCATCTGCAAATTCAGAAGTGTACACCCTTGGGGAGCAAACACAACTCCCTCAGATCCTCAGATAAGCTTCAGCCTCTATGTTTTTCAATCATATTTTACTTTTTGTATAAAGAACAATAAGGTACTTTACATGAACAGAGAACCAATAAATTCTCCAGCCTGAAGGAGACTTTGTTAGCAACGTTTTTAAAACATACAAAAGTCCACAATTGGTAAATTGCCAACTTTCTTCCTCAACAGAAATTCTTCTTTAAAAATGAACAGAGAACTGAATTTAATTGAACTTTAAGTGTTTTCCATTTTTTAAAAAGATCTATAGTTTGCAATTCCCCAATCTATTTAAAAGAACTTAAGACGTGTTTGTCCGTCACTTCTTCCAGGGACTCTTTCAAATGTCAATCTCCTTTTTTTGCCCTCTTGTACTTCTGTTATTCCTAAATCTGGAATCAAAATGGGAAAAAAACCAAATATGATAAACTATAAACATCACCAGTGTACGAGCTTAACTGTATTTCTCAGCAGCAATAACTGACTTTTTAGCTTTAGTAAGTATGTTGTATATGAAAAGCACATAAAATGGCATAAAATGAAATGCGTACAGATTAACTAATATTAATTACTGATCACTTTTATGCATATTATTCTGTAACAATATCATGGGACAAGATCCGTGTACAAGATCAGCATATCAACTTGCAGTCTATTTCAAGTTTTATTTCAGTAAAGATGTTCATGATTTATTTCTACATCCCTCAGTTTTCAGTAACAATTAAATTTATGTGTTTTTAAATCAGAGACAAAAAGTAGACCTATTTTCAAATCACTTAAAAAGGCTATGACATTCTTAAAGTATTTTTTACAATAAAATGTTTTAAATGTGTATCTTACTATTCAAAATAAATTGCTAGGAAAAAAAATTCTAGTTAGCCTTTGCACAAGATATTTTCAGAAAGTCTTAACAACGACCTAAGAATTTCGTATGTTTGACTGGAATATTGGCTTGGCAAACTGGCATTAATTGTTTGTGGTTTAATGAAAGTTTGGCCTGAAGCTCACAGAAGTTCCTGAAGGATCTTGCATGGATTTAACAAGCCCTGTCTTGTCCCTGATATGTTTCTGAAACCTGAGATATCATAAAGCTTTCAGTATATTAAGATGTTCTTTGCATTAACATGGACATGTATTTTGTAGACTTACTTTTTCAGTTGACTCCTGAATAATAAAGTAAAATAAGTCTACTCCCTCCATGTTAAGTTTCTGCATTTTAACATGGAAAAGTATTTTTTTTTTCCAAAAATATGTTTATTGTTCAAAATAGTAATTTAGGAGCTTTTACGCAAGTATATGTGCAAATAAGTTCAGTAGTAAGGGAAAATTGCAAGTATTGTGCACGATTTAACAACTACTTAGATAAAATTTGGAATATATTATTGAGGTTACTCCTATTTTGGGCTGAGTTACCAATAGAATTTCAGCAATTTCTGTTTGCTTTGCACACACCTGCTACATTTGTTTCTCCTGTCCATAATAACGAGGCACTTTTTATTCTCTTTCTTGAAGATATTCTAGCTCTTGGGTGAAAACTCAGACTTTGAAGTTCATCTGGATCAACAGAGACTAATGAATCATATGCACAAATGGATGAATGGTCATTCCAAGGAGTCTTGTCATTCAGAATATTTGGGCTCTTAGAAGTCACATCTCTAAATTCCAGAAAACTGTTAGATCCCTCTGGAGATGCATATTCACTAGAAGCTGAAAATAAATTCTCTTCAGAATTTTTGAAGTAATCATTAGAGCTACCATATGTCATGAAGGACTGTTGTGGAACATAAACAGTATTCTTAACATCTGGAGGAGCAAGGTCTTCATAATCCTTTGGAACAACAAAGAAGTCCTGCTTCTTCCCCACAGCTTCATCTGAGGAACACGACTTCTGTTGTATATAACTTGAAAGGTCCGAGTTAATAAAATCCTGACGATGACTCAGTGGTGGGACTGAGGCTTCAGAGTACACATCAGATGGCCCTGGTGGAGAAAAATTTCAACCATTTTGTTTGGAGAAATTAGAAAACAGTCTAGTACTCTTTGACTTTGACCCGGTGTCAAAAGACACATATTGGTAGTAACAGGGACTACCAATTATTGCCTTGTACCTTTATCCTGCAGCTCTGAAGACTGATAATTCTGATCGTAATTTGGATAGAGTGTGTCAAAAATATTCAGTTTTTTTGCTGGTGATGCACATTTTACTTCTGCTTCTGGTGGAGCAGCAGGATTTAGACTGTACAAAGATGTGATCTCACTAAAATGCTGGAATCAAAGAAAGATGTTTAAGGAGTGTGCATGCCTACTGCGCAAATATGAGAAGTCAAATCAGTGGTCAGTATTCTAAGATATATGTATCATTTTTGCATGCTGGAAAGGCACACACACACACACAAAAAAAAAAAAAAAAGAAAAAACAAAAGAAATGGCAGGCACAAACAGTAGCCAATAAGCCAAATGTTTTAAACCAATAAACAGACTAAAAAAATCACTTGAAACTCAGAAAAATCAACACCATAATATACTTTCTTTTCTTTTGCTAGTCCAGGATTGCAAGTAATATTAGTTGCAATGCAAGATATAAAATCATGAGCTTCACTAAACACAACTGCTATTTAGAAAAAAAAGTTTCATCTGCTGTATGACTGATTGTGTCATATAACAAACTACTAGAGAAATGTCAAGAGGCGAAGGAGGTCAACAACTATACATTTTTAATTTCTTTGCTCAATTTCTAAACTACAAGTATTTGCTACGTCTAAAGTCATCCAAGGTAGATACAGAGTTAGTGGATGCAGAGAAGTACAGTGAGTGGTAATAACTGTAAATGATGTAGAGATGGGACATTTTCCTCCCTTTTTCTTTACGAATAAAAAAATTGCATTTTTTAGTCCACTTAGCAGACTACAATGACATTACAATTTTCCTGGACTTTGCTCAAGTGAAACAGTAAGAGCACACAGTTCTGACTGCAAAGTGGACTGTCTTGGACAGAATTACTAATCTTAATTTCTATGGCTTCTTCACATGCTTACTACTATTGATTCCTGAAAGACTGCTATATCATTGTGTAAGGAAGACTTAGATAAAAGGAAGGAAGTAGAAGTGATCTGGAAACATTTAATTGGAAAAAGTCTTCTGTCAGAGAAAAATTAAAAAACCCTCAGCCTTTTATGTTTATAGGATCCATAGTACTAAGAAGTCTGACGAGGAAGCTGATCAGTAGAATATTTTCCAAATCAAGGAAATGTTCTAATAATCTTCCCTTGAACATAGCAGTGATCTAGCAACTTTTGTTGAGAATTACCAGACCCACCAATACAGATATGAATAATGACATACTAAAACAATGACACTTATTTAATTTCCTCCACTTTTAAAATATGAGAAATGCAGTTTCAGATAAATATCCATAGTATAACAATGTAAAAATGCTGCTTTACTAAATTAATTTTGACCAACCTTTAAGACTTTTTTGGGAACTTGTGGCAGTAGTTCCTGAAGTTGATTAAAGCTTGCATGAAACAGTCTCTTCAGTGAAGATCCCTTCTTTAACATAAACTGGGCCACAAGAGGGTTGATACATGGAAAAGTAAGCAGGCATTTCTCTGGCTGGAAACAGAAATAATGTTGTCAGATTCACATTTAATCACTCTGTCCCTCCCTCTGTAGAAATACAACCTTTGATGTCCTTGGACATACAATGTATCATAGAAACATCACTTTTAATCTCTGTACTTTACATAGGTGTTTTGCACATGGCATTTTTGTTTGTTTGTTTTCTACATAGTAGAGTAACTTTTGCATAGTAGTGTGGGGCGGCCTGCGCCCCGGTGAGGGTGGCGATGGAGAGAAACTCCAGGGACAAGGGTAGGGGCGCAGGTCCAACTTTATTGCGCATGTACAATTAGTTATATAGCCCAGAGGTTGGGCGGAGAGCCAGGGGATCATCCCAGTGGGAGGGGTATCTGCTGCCAGCCAGGCCTCCTGACCACACACTCCCACATAGTAGCTTGGTTAAAAAAAAAAGAAGAGCCAAGAGACATTTCTAAAATTATGAATTATCAGTGAATGAGGTAAATTTGATTTCCAAATACATGCTGAAGTTTACTGAATTTTCATGTTCATTCTCCATTTAAGGTAATTTCTTAACATAAACTGAGAAAGCTGATAAAATCAATTACTGTTCAGAATTTTCACCAGTAATCTTAACCTTTGACTTGGAAAAAAATATAATCTAATACTGCACAACGACAGGCAGTACCAAAACTTGCTTTAAAGTGCTTTTGAGTTCTGCAAAAGCTACAAAGGATCTTGGTTCTACAAGAGTTCAAACCTTTCACATAAACATGCTTAGAAAGCCTAAATCGCTATAAACAAATCGTTTATTGTGAATGTCTAGTATCAAGTTTGATATCAGAAGATAAGCAATTCATTCTAATTTGTGTTTAATTATTTCTACTTCCTTCAATAATGGCTGAATCAATCTTCCTGTGGCTGTAAGGTAACTTTTATGATTTGGACAGTTTTTCAGCATTAGTACCTAGAACTGAACAAATTTATGCATTAGCCTGCACATGTCAAAGATAAACTCTCTTGGTTAACCATGAAATCCAGGCAGAATCCAAGCTGACCTATTTTTGCTGGTTGGATTGACTAGCCAGTGGATGACTGAATCATTTCACACTAATTTTCAAACGACACTTTTATTATACTGATATTTTAAAGCACAAACAATATAAGAAAAAGAGAAAGAGAAAGAGAAAGAGAAAGAGAAAGAGAAAGAGAAAGAGAAAGAGAAAGAGAAAGAAACCCTGAAAAACACAAAAGCACTTAGAACTCTGGTCTTAGCAATATGAAGAAAACAGTATAATTTAAGAGAAAGACAAGCAAACCTCAGATGGCAAGACTGAGAGCCAGGACTTGTCCAACCACTCATGAGGACTGATATTAGATGCTATCAAAATATTATCAGCAATTTGACGAATTACCAGTGCTGCTTCTTCAACTCCTGGCGTAAGAACCACCTAGGATTGATACACAGTATTTCTGATAAGCGTTTATACTAAGGAGTAAAACTCCAAATGTCTTAATTAGCTACTGTAGGTAACAGGTAGGAAAGCCTAAAAGCTGGACCTGAACAGCAGTCAGTAAAGCAGCCACCAAAGCCAATCCATGCACATCACATGTTGGAAATCCATGGATCTGGCTGCAAATGAGCCAGATCTTTTGCAGTGAAAGTTAGTTCCACCTACGAACCTTTGTATTTGATTAAGTTCATGGATATAAGACCAAACAAAACAGATAAAATAAAACAAGTTTTAAGAAATTAAGATGTTTAAAAATTTGAAGGTGTAAGTAATTTTCAAATGAACTGTCTGCGACATTGCTGTGTACACAGAATAAAAAAATTTTGACTCCTCGAACCTTCATTTAACCAGACAATTTTGAAATAAATTTTAATATGTAAATGAATTTTAAAAAGATGTCATGTAAACAGCAATTTACAGATGTCAACTTTGTGAGCCAGATGAAACCCTTCCCCCATTTTTAAGATATATTGATCAGATCTAACTATTGAATTTTTTTATTTGTAAGTAAAAGTTATTTTATCACAGTATGTAAAAAAATGCCGAAGAGTTGATATAGTAGGTACACACTTTATTTTCTTCTGCCAAATTAGTAGCATACAATTAATTTGAAAAGATTTAAAAGTCAGATATAAGGAGAATTAACCAAAACTCCAATCATTTTTAAAATAAAGGGACAATATAATTTCTTAGCACTCTTTTTAGCAACTACTGAACATGATTCAATGTGTACTGGAGGAAACCAGCCTTTTCACTGACTTCAATAGTACTGCATTATATTTTTTATTATATATGTGTGTGTGTGTACAAATACATATATAGAGAGAATTATGTTAATAAAGTTGAGCTATTTCGTGTTTCTAAATTTGAATGCTGATGTGATTAAACACTCTGAAAATATTATACAGTAGAGATTAAAATATACCTGTAAATAGACTGTTACCAAAAATATTACCTTTATTTCAAAGTCTTCTGATCTCTGTGCAAAATGAACCAAACTGGCATAAACTAAGACAAGGTGATGCACAACTGGTCCCCTGAGACTGTATCTATAAAATATTTTCATTGGACTATTAACATCAAACACAAACGTGGAATAATTCAAAACATTTGCTATGTATGTTAATAAATACCTGCTTCATCTTTAGTAATCTAGAATACGAACTGCAGTGCCTTCAACATTAACATTTGTGAAAGCAGAACTAGAATATAGTTGGGTAGTGAAGGATATATGAAAACATTATATCAGACTTCAGTAGAAAGAAGTCTAGTCTAATACAAAAGGACTGAGAAAACAAAACAAGAATGCTATCTTGTTCTATCATGTACATTTCTTCAATGGTAAATATGTTTGAAAACAGCAAGATAGCAAAATTGTCTCTTTTAACTTACACTGAACTCAGTCTTTCTCTGGAATAGAAGATAATCCAACAGCAGCTATACTGAAGTGATAATGCCATCAGCTTCAATATTAGATTTTCAGAAGATTTCTCATTATTTAGTTCATCTATATTCTAACACAAAATTAATACAAAAAGTAAAAATTAAAGAAATCGATTTCCATAGCTGTTGCCACATTTTAACATGCATCACTGTACTATATTATGCACGAGTGAGAACAAACATTTCAGGTATTAAGACACACCTGTAGGCCAGGAAAACTAGGTCATACTCTCACTTATTTTGTATGCCATTTTAAAAACTGACTGACGGCTTCACGTCTCTATTTTCCTCTCTTTAGGTACTACTTACAAACTTCTCAGGGCCCTAAGATTTTTTAGAACATTACTAATACAAAATATTGTTACAAGCTCCCAAGGCATTTTCTTGTCCTATAGAAATCAAACTATGGCTCTACTGATATTATGAAGCACAACATTGTTAAATGCTACCACACGGGAATGTTCATCTGTATTGTGCTTGCAGAAGTAATTATGTTATTCTTGATATATCTTTTGCCGTCAGTTATGCTATCTCTAAAGTCATAAAGTCATCTTTCTCACTGTGTAACAGATAAATAGAATTTAAGTATTATGCAACCTTAATGAAACATAGTCTTGTTTTGTATTTTATAAATCATTTAAAACTATTGTGTGTGGTTTTTTTTTTTTTTAATAAAACAAACAGAATAAATTATTTGGATAACTCTCTGAATCAAGAGAATAAAGAGGTATACCAGTGAGACTATGTAGCTTCACTGATAGGCTTGTTAGGTTTTTACAATATTCTTGTACACAGCTCATTTGGAAACACTTTAACAATATCTAGTACAATTCAATTGCAGCTGAAATGTTACATCTCTGAAAGGAAAATTATGTAGAAATAAGAGGAGCATTTTAAGTGAGTCAAAGTGCCACAGACACACTTCTGGAAACAGAACTGAACTTGGAAATCAGAAATGAACTTGGAAATAATTTGCATCATGACACAATGTTTCCCATGTATTTAAGCCGAACAGTACATGTGTTAGAGGGACTTGTAGTGACATAAGAAAGTGCAAAACTAGGAGGTGTCAGTTTCATTCTGTACCTGCAAAAAGATAGCAGTACATTCATCTATTGTTAAAATGACGTATTTATCCGGACTTCCAAAGAGGCATAACGAGTGACTACAGCTTCTTTCAACAAATGTGATATTATACCTGTAAAAGTAAAATCTTGTCATTAATCTCAATTAAATGAAACAAATGATATTTTCTTATAGCAAATGAGTAACATGCAATTTTTAATAATATTTAAAAAAATATACAGTGTTTATTCTACCTTGAGCTCTCTCAAATCTGGAAGTTCACTCTGAGACACATTCAAATAATAAACGTCAATGTGGCAATAAATTACTGAAATATTACAAGGTGGATTCAATTAAGTTGTTAAATGAACTGGGTGCTACCTTGATACACAGCCAATGAGTGCACAAAGTAATATGATGTACTATGGAAACTAACATAAATAAATAAATAAATAGAGAAAATATGTTGAAGTTTACGGAGTAACAATTAAAATCTCCTTAACATCTCTTTGAGTAACTAAAGTTATATTGGCTGGCCTAGATGATCTCTAGAGGTCCCTTCCAACCTCAACCATTCTATGATTCTATGATTCTACAAATTAAGAAATAGGCCATTTCTGCTCCGGTTGAGATTTATGTGAACCTACAGAAGTAAGCTATCAACTTCAGTATAAAATTTATCTCATTGAGCCTTGTAATGTAAATATTATAATTGCCTTGAAGTGTAGACACTATTATAGGCAAATGAATCAGGCATGTCCTGGATAATGGAAAATAAATAGTCAATAACATCAAACAGATCAGTTTTACTTACTTGGATTCCAAAAGTTGAAGGATATCTGGCATGTCAACAAGTCCTTCAGATGTCAGAAATATATAGGGAATCTGCACCTCCAGAAGAACTGAACTACTGTGATCCCCTAAAATGTTTGGTATACACAAGGTAATAGATTCATATATATAAATGTAAAAATATATTTTTAAAGATATAAAGATACTTTTGTAAAGTTAAAAAGATATAAAATTGACGTCTTTTAAAAACGCAGCTTCTTCTTCAAACCCATATAAAGGCTTATATTTTATGTTTGATAGGATTAAGACAGTTTTGTATTCATTTCATATTAAGCTGTAACTTTTATTCCTTCAGATCTAAAGAAGCATTTCCTTACAGTCCGGAAGGGAGGACAGAATTTGCACCAACTGTAAACAGCCTACACAACCTTTCATAAGAGACTACCAAAGTTTTGTATTACATCTCAGCCAAAACAAAGCTCACCTCATAAGAAAAATATTTCACTATGTTGCTGTACAGGTCAAGTGATAAACTAGTTCTGTTTGCTTAGCCTTCAGAATTTATTACCCATCTTCTTCTCCAGGCTAATGAATTAACTATCTTAAGAGAACACAAAATGCTTTGTTTTCAGATATCAGATCAACTGTTTATGCACTATCCCAATTCTGGAGAGCGCTTACCCATTGGTATTGATTCAGGAAGGGTGGTTTTAAAAGTCATATAAGTAATATTCAGATTTTTACATAGATTTTTCCAGCAGGAGTTCTCAGAATAATCATATTCCATCACTAATGTGAAGTGTGTCCAAGGGAAGTCTGCTCCAATGTGCTTATTATGTATAATAACACAGGAATATCTGCCGAGGCTTAAAAAAAAAAACAAGAAAGAAAGAAAATTATGTACATGTATAACTATGAAGAACTATTGCCAGAATAAAATCAGCATATTTACTTTGAAGAAGAAATGCCGTTGTTAAAGCCTATTTACAAAAGAGTGGGTATTCTTCCTGAATTTAAAAATTGTAATTTCCTTTTGCATTATCTCTTCCCACACAATTATCTAACTAATGGCTTCATATTTTCCTGCAATTTCCTGCAACAAAGACATAATACTATAACCTCGTTTTTTCTCACTGAAAAGTTTTCTAAAACATTTAAGACTAATAGCAGCAAAATAGTCCTATCAGCCCTAGGCCTAAGCATTTTATTTGAGTTTGGCCAAACTTCTCACTTTTTAGAGTGGAGTTCTAGCTAGACTGAACACTCACATGGAAATGAGCAGCAGTTTCACTAAAGTTAGCTGTAGACTATGTCCTCAAAAATCAGGAATTTAACTTACTAGCTTATGATGTCTTTACATCCTAAAGAGGATCCTTTTTTCTCAGTATTCAAATCTGCAGCTTTTAAACCTGCACAAAAGAAATTAAAGCCTTGATAAAATAAATAAACTTCTGCTGGCAATAAATTAATGTAAAGCAAAGAGTAATAAATGTGGAACAATAGAGGATATTTAAATTCTATGAATTATATTTTTTGTCTTGAAAAAGTCCTACATCATTTCAGTTTGTACTGCACTGGCAAGCCTAATATTTTGGAGATTTCCATTGTTGAGGCCAAGGAAGAAATAAGGCTAAAGTAGTTTCTACTCAGGTATCATGGTTAAATAACTTTAAATGAGAAATCAAAGGCTAGTGTAAAATGAAGCTTTTTTTTTTTTTTCTTCCCTTTTAAGACAATCTCTTAAATTCCCTTTTTACTGTTTGGTAATTCAAATTATAAAAATGTGTCTGGAAGATGCAGCTAAAATGGGGTATCTGTATAACAGAAATGTGTCTTTCCAAAAGTTTGATCAGTTGTTTTGTTCTGTGTTTGTGACCATGTCTTAAAATGCTAAAAAAAAAAAAAAAAATTACTAAATATTATAAGACAGGATTTCCCTCTTTTAAGAGCATAGGAATTTTAACCTTATTTTGAAAGGAAAACAACAGTACAACATATGACATTGTTCAGAAGGCTTAATGAAACAGGAGCTATCTATCTATATAAATATATATTTCTTTCAATCATGAAATAGACAGTACTCTTGCTTAGATATAAATATAGGTTCAACTAATAATCTTACTGAAACATGTCTGTTTTGCCAGATAAATTTCTAATGTTGAAAAAAATTGTATAAAAATTGCTCATTGGCAAAATGATCATAAGGCCTAAGTATTGATCGCGTCAGTGGGTCAGGGAAACAGGAAAGTGTTTTGACTTTATTAGACTGATAGAGCTTCTGCTTACACATTGAGTTCAGTACAATTCAAACTAACAAACGAGGTCATCAGTAGATGGCTAATGGGAATCATGATATGCACCTACTACTCAGATAAGGTTGTATATTAGGGAGGATAGTTAAGAGTTCTGAATTTGCCTTGGAGTGCTCTTAGGAAACATGTAAGAAAAATAATGAGTATTGCTCAGACAAAAAGAAAAATAAAAGGAGGGGGCGACTGACTAAGAAGATCGATGCAATTATAATTAGGCCTCCTATTATGGGCCCCTCACACCTCCTATGTGTTTTGTTAAATTAACCTTGAAATTGAAAAAGTTATCATTTCTCTTAGAAGACATCTTTTCTAAGGGGGGAACTCTTAATCAGGGGAAACTAAAATGACAAGAAAGAAAAAAAGAAAAATAGAGGAGACAGAATATAGTTAGGAAAATATACAGAAAGTTACCCAGTAAAAAGAAAAAAGAATGCCATATGCAAAAAATACACAACCGGAAATGTAGTGAAACAGAAAATAAAAACCACTTCCCTCATTTTTTAAAAAAAATATGCAAAAAAATCATTTACCCTTCACTGCAGATAAGCTGTGAATGAGGGCAGCCTTTTCTCCATCAGACTCCATTCTTGTTATGATTAGTATCTGAAAGAAGACAAGTAAAAACAACTGTGGTATTGTAAAAATGTACATTAGGCCTGCATATACCATTTCACCTCCTTTGCACAGAAAGTGCAAGACAAGACTAACTTAGCAGAGAGCAAAAATGTAAACTTCTGAATTTTCCACAAAAACTGAATTTTCCAGTTTATGTGCACATTATTACAAGACTTGGAGAAATGTCATTTCAATAAACCTCAGTACCAGAATTCAAGAACAAAGCTGTTTTGGAAGAGGTCTGAAATCCGAACATTTAATTCAGAGTAAAACACTATTTAAAGACGTTTTTTATAGTTATTGTACTACATCATTAATGTCAGACCAGAGAGATTACTGTTGCAGGAGAGGGAAAGGATAAGATTTTCAGACAATCCGATACCCTTATGCAGAAAAACATGTTTAAGGTATCATAAATTTAGCCTGCGAGATAGTGATGAACTGCAGGGTTGGTACTAGATGTACTGCTAAGCTAATTGGCAAGACTTTCCAGATTATAAATGAAGTGCACTGAATTGCACTCAGTGCTCTGACAGTGACAGATTATCTGTGACTCATTTAACACTGCTGAAAATGAAAATCTGAAAAGAATTAAAACCTATCAAACTGCAGATATTTTAAAAAGAACTATTTAAAAAAGAAGAATGGAGAGTTTTCCTTGTCCAACCATTCCAATGACACAACAGTAATCTTCTCTTTCAGACAAGTTGAAGTTTGAACCATTTACACCACTTAGTGTTTTTTTCATGTTATATCCCATGGACTAGAAGCTTAAGAAGGCATATGGTATTTCTAAGCAGCAAAAGAAAGCTATTTATGTTATGCTAATGCTATGCTAGACCTGTCATTGAAGAACTCCTGGGTACCAGGAGCCACTGCTGTGTGACAAGCTTAAAGCAGCCATCTATCTCCATATGTAAGTTCACGGAACAGACACCTCGCAAAGCATTTGCTCCTTTCAAAGCAGTTTTTAGCAGCTGATTTTAAAATGCTGACCTGCTTTTTCACATACCATTCAAAATTGTACTGTTGTGAGCTAGATGCTGATTTAGCGATATGCTCCTTCTACATAACTGTGAGTAAAAAGGATAACAAAACACAAAGTAAAGCCTAGAAGCCTATTTCAAAAATGTTTATTCTATTCTGTTAGCCACTTCATGCTTGCAAGGCAATTTCCCATTATAAACCTGCATCTATGCAAATTTTGACTAACAAAAGTATAACCAGATTATCATATTTCACGTCACATTAACTGATGCTGATGTGATGTGACTGAACAGGAAATGGCTTATGTAATGCAACTTTTACTTCTCATTAAAACAGGAATATGCCTTCTGCCTATTCTGGGTCATTGAATTTAGTCTCTGAATATAAGTGAATAATGCATAGTCTTATAATTGTGAATAAAATTACATATATGCTTAGACATTGGCATAAGTGCCCATGTACAACTTTGTTTAAATCTTGCAAGCTATTTAAAACTCAAGAGAATTATATGCTTTCAAAAATCAGATGTAGTGTAGTTCAGAAGCAAAAGGAAATTATCGCTGGGCTGAGATGCAGACGGCAAAGCTGTCCTATGTGCCACTGTAGATCATAAACCTTAGTATCAGAAAGAAAAACGTGTTACTCTTAAGATGAAAAAATAATGCTAGAGGCAGCTTAGAGGGGTTATTGGGAGACTGATACCAAAAAACTCAAGAAAATTTCATTTTGGTTGCTTCATTTTCCTGTTAACTTCAGAAAGGGTGCACAGTAAGCTCCTCTATTTTTCTTCTAATAAAAAAAAATCAAAATGTGTCCAGAGCTCTTCGTGTTCTTTTAACTAAACAAGAAGTGAGCTCCAGAAAGGGAAGTACATAAACCGAATTTGGTACATGAAAGAAAAATATTTGTCTGAGTGCTCAACAGTATAAATTCTACTCCAAACAGTGCAATTAAGAAAATATGTATTTCCCCTCTTTTCTTTATGCAATGAATATTCCATAAATAAAATAACAACTAAGTTGCCAAGGCAAATGGTGTTTTGTACTGCACAGAATCATCTAAAGTATTCACATATCCAGAAAAATAATGTATCTCTGGATAACTTGAATTTAGAGATAGAGATCTCCTAACAGACATTCTAACTTTATGTTATCCAAATTTAACCGATAGCATGAATTAGAAATCGAAGTATAAGATTGCTTTCCACTAGCCAATCCTTGTTGAAAGAAACTGTTTCAGGATTTTTTGCTACAGCTTAGCACCATTTTGTTTAGTTAGAAAATGTGTTTTCATTGTTAACCTTAAGACTGCATTCCTCTTTATTACTTTGCATGTAATTTAGCATTTGACTCTGAAGTTCTGTTATTTTGGGATTGGTTTCATGCTTTTTCTGGTTGCTGTACTGTACAATCTTCAACTGCTTCCAGATTTTATCCAAGCAGGATTCTAAGATGTTTTTATAGATATCCTTTGCCTTCGACAAATATCCTGTTAATAAAGCAACAAAACATAAATAATTGTAGTCACAAAAGGTATTTGCCAGGGTGGGTAATTCTAATCTATATTTCAAGCTAAAATTTATGTGAGGGTAACTCAAAAAAGCTAATATCTACTGACTAAACAAACTGGAAGAACATTATTATTAATCAGGTACGAAAATGGCCTGCAGAAAGCTGCTCTGACTCCTGCAGCATCAGCAGTACAATTCCACCCAGACCACAGAACACCACATTATAGAGATGCAGATACCAGAACTGTGCTCTTACACTTGACTAGTCTGCGTGACTTGCTCTAAACTACAACTTTATTTATATTCTCCACTCCCAAAACTTTATTTCAGCTGTGGCTTTCACTCTATCACAACTATTTCTCAAACAGAAAAATATCCCCAAGTGTTTTGTGCAGAACCAGACAGCAATGCCCAGGTATTTGATTCTCAGTACTGATTCACTCAGTATCTAGCTCTTTTTTTTTTCTTTCTCAGATAATTTCTAATTGTTGAAACTTTCCTGTGCCAGGTGTTTCTGAGATCTGGATGGACAGATGCTGTGCAGTCACAAAACACCATGTAGGAGTGTTTTGGCTAAAACATGATCACTAAACAAGGAGGAAGAACTGCTCCTTTTTCTCCCTGTCATTCTGATAGTCTGCTAAGGCTAATCTCATAAGAAAAATCTGCTGAAAACTCTGCTTTCATACTCATTTTACATTCTTCTTCCAAGAAGAAATATTACTAGAAATATTTAAATTAATACAAAGTGTTCCCCTTCCCCATCCAATTCAATTTACTACAGATGTTTTCCATTTTAAGTCAGTTTTAAAGAAATATCATCCTTCACGGGAAAATTTGGAGGCAGTTAGGTGCTCTGAACTGCCATCTAGTGTGCCTCACCTCCTTCCATAAATACAGAGGGAGTCTGTGTTTATGCAACTTTCCCAGGGCAATCATGAGAGCTGACCTTATACCTTTATCTATTCTGATACAACTATGTGAAAACTCATAGTACATAGCTATGCAAACTTCAAAAGCATAATATTCAGATTTCAGGCATAAAATTAGGTGCTAAAAATTTCCCTATCCAAAATCTGATTAACATAATAGCAGAAGACTCAAAAAAGGCTTCTGACAGCAACATGAGAACTAAACTCTAACTTTTTTAAAACCCATCCCTAGGATAGTTAAATAACATTTCATACTTCACTTAAAATGCTCTTAGTTCTAAGCACTAAGCAGTCTATGAATACTTTTAGGAAGAAATCGTTCTACCCACTCAGTGGGTGGATCGTAAAAACAATGAGGACCTGTCATTTTTGCATGATTCTCAGTTTCCAGACAAAAAGATTCCAACATAAATTTTCTCTTGCAGAGACAGTGAGAAAACACATTGTGTATGTGCAGAGGAAGTTCCCACGGATGTTTCTTAGGCATATCCAAGTAAAAATATAATCAGTGAAATGAGCATACACCAACACACAGTCTGCAGTGAATTCACAACTCAGATGGAACAAAAAAAGGAAATCAATGTTTCAGGATGATTAATGACAATCATAGCTTACATGAAGGAATTGCTGCAGAATTCACACTAAGCATTGGGATTCTGGGATTCACTTTTTAAAACATACCTAAAGCTGTGTCTAAGCCACATGTTAAAAGAAGGTCTCGAACAGTCACCAACAGATGCACCAGAGCAGCATGTCTGAATAGCATGGTCTCTTTTTCATCTATTTTACCTTTATAAACAAAAGATACAGAAAGGGTCTGTACAAAATTTCAAAAATCATGCTACATATAGGTAAGTATCTTAAAAGATCTTGCCATTTCAGAAATCTGGTTAAACACAATTAAGTAGATATGAGCTTGGAAGGCTGTTCCTATGCATCTTCCAGATTCAAGACGGTAAGTAACTATGAAATGGCAGAACCTTTTCCCTGTCATCTGACCCAGTGCAGGTATTCCAGTGCAGGGAGGTGTTCTGAAAGGTATGTAGAGATAGACTGTTTGCTGGAGGAGTGGATAATTCCCACAGGTCTGCCAGTAAATCCTCAATGACACGTGGATTTCAATAAACAAAACTTCAAATATACATCAAAATAGACAAATTACCTTTAGGCCCTTTTTTATGCCCTTTTTTATAAGCTTAGCTGTTCATGTTACTACTTCCTCAGCTAACATGGCAAATCACTAACATTTTCAATGAGAGCATAACTTATTTAATCAGTTTTCCAAATATTTCAGAACTCATCTTGAAAGACTAAAATGACAGCTTACTAATAGGCAATTTTAGAATAACCTCATATTTAAATTTTCATTAAAATTTAATCTATACATTTTAAACCTACAATTTTTAAAAGGAGTGGTTTGGATGCAGCTAGCCCTGACATACAGCACTCCTGCTGTCCTTCAATGATCCACGTCTTATCTTCTGTTATCACCTTTCCCATTCCTAACCAATGGTTCCTGATGAGAACCCTGATAATCTTTGAGAAGGTGTTATTTGGAAGATGTCTTAGATATCCTGAGTACATCAGTTTATGGGATAGAGAATATTCTGCATCCCCTCTGAAAAAAACTTGCCCTTTTATGTGTACTGTGATTAATAGAGTTTTTAGTTCAAAAAGGCAGGTGAAGTGCTGAAGGAAGGAAAAATAAACTTTTAAAAGTACAAATTTGGAAGAGAGAGAAACAGACAAAGACCTTGGCACCATGAGTACCAAAACAAAGGGAATGGCTATGAATCCACAACAGTGACAGTGCTAAAGCTGAAGGACTGTGTCCAATTCTCGTTGTTCTTGGCCATAAATATTTAAAAAAACAAGTGTAGAATACAGAACATTTAGAAAGAAAACACTAAGACAGTAATAAAGCATGTTTTATGAAAAATAACTGGAGAAACTGGTGATACTTAGTATAAAAGAAAAGGCCAACAGAGGAAAAGTAGTTTTGCCATACAGACTAACTAGGCTGTGAGCAATTGTTTCCTATGTTCACTGGAATGAAAGCAAAGCAATTAAAGAATTAAAGCAAATAAAAAAAAAAAAGAAAAAAAATCAGCATACGGAATTAGACTGGATATAACACATGAATTTTTAAAAAGGAACCCTGTTGGCATTTCTATACTTATGAACATCTATAAAAAATATCTATAAAAATATTTCTTAGGAATGGACAGGATATACTAGATGTCTTCCTCATCTCTATATTTCTGTTAATGTTCCAGAAAGAAAATTCTTCTTTTTTTTCTATAAGGTCAGGATAGGAGAAAAAAGAAGCTAAAAGAATAACAGCCTCCTCTTTCTAGGCCAGGCATAGCATTTTCCATTTATTTTCCAGGTAATCAGGCAGATATGACAAAAAATCACTACCAAACACGAAGAAATAGCAAAAAAAAATTCAGAGATTTTTTTGTTTTAGCACAAAAAGTATTATTTAAACATTGTTTGATGCAGAAACAACATTTCCTAAGCATAAAGAAAAGACGGTCCCTTGAGGAGAAGGCTGAGAGGGGACCTGATCAGTGTGTACAAGGGAGGGAGCAAGGAGGATGGGGCCGGCCTCTTCTCAGTGGTGGCCAACACAGGACTAGAGGAAACAGCCACTAAGTGAGGCATCAAAAGTTCCACAGGAACTTAAGAAAAAAAATTCTTAACAGTGAGGGTGACAGAGCACTGGAACAGGCTGCCCAGAGAGGTGGTGGAGTCTCCTTCTCTGGAGATCTTCAAAACCCACTTGGATGTCACCCTGTGCCACGTGCTCTAGTGACCTTGCGTGTACAGCGAGGTTGCACTAGATGACTTCTAGAGGTCTCTTCCAACCTTAAACATTCTATGATTCTATGATTCCATGTAACTGAAACTTTGTTAGACATACAATTAGAATATTTTTTTAAAAAATATTTAGGTTAATAAATAAAGGAATGAAATATTTTGGAAGTAAACAAGCTAATCAATTACTCTATCCCCATAAGTCACACTCCTGAAAGTTTGTCATTAATTTATGAGTCATCTTGAGTCAGCCTGCAAAACAAAAATCTGCAAATACTGCAAAACAAAATCATACAGATTTTCTACACACATACCTTCTTTAAAGTGATCACTTATCACTTTCTCTTGCTGTTTTAAGAAAAACCTGGTGTGGTCAAAATCAATGTTGATGAAGTCCCAATTTACAGCTGCAAGTATGCCCATATGTGACAAATCTTTTAGAACGGGTGCAGCAGTAGCTTCCAAGAGACAGTATGCTTGGCACTGGCTTCCTTGGTAACGGAATAAAGAAAACATTGTCATAGAGTCTGGAATCAAAAACTATTGTTGGACAAAAATATATTACTGCACAAAGACAGGCCAAAAAATCATCTTTGAGAAAGCTACAACTTTTATAGAAAAAGAGGAGCCTCCTGCATCACAGAATTCAGCCACTCCTCAAAACAAACAGCTGTGTTATTATCTCTTTTTCATAAAGTGACCAAACTCTATTTATAACAATTATGATTTATTACTCTCCTACTAAGACTACATTATTACTTGCTTTACAGCTTTTTCTGTTTTGTAGTTTAATCTTATTGTTAGTCCATTTGTTTTCCATTTGCTACTATAACTTTGACTCTCACAGCCCTTCTCCTTCACTGACATCATTGATATCTGATGTCAGCAAGACTAGGCAAGCCAAATTCTTTGTCACATCATTCAAGGCTTCTCTAATGTAGCTGAAAAAAAATGTTGTAAGCTTTTCAACTGTCAAATCATTTTGTATTTCATAATTCTTGTATTTCGTAATTCCTTCTAAATTACAACTGAGTTTCTTGCTATTAAAATCCATGACAATGAAGAGACAAAACTGTTTAACGCTGAATGAGCAGAAAGGGAAATAGGTGTAACTCCTCAGTACCAGCTTTTTAGTGCACAAGTTCAGAGCTCTGCGATTTTTTGATTTCAAAGATTTATTTCTTCTTCTTCTTCTTCCTTTTTTTTTTTAATATGGCCCCTGACCTATATAAGTTGTTCAATTTGACTGGTAGCTGACTTCATCTAGTCGTTTCCTAAGAACAATTAATTAACTCATATTTTTAAGCAAAAAGGTATGTTTCACTACATCCAAACTTTCTGGATTTAGGTGAGATGCTATGCACTCCTACGTTAATGTAGCGTTTTCTTTTGAATGCATATTTCTAGTCATGAATCTTTACTGCTCTATTGTTAAGAAAAATGACTGTGTGAATCTTTCTAGCCACTGTTTTATCTATAAATTATTTCTGACAAAGATTTCTTCATGTACAAGGCTATGACGTAACCTTCAAATCAAGGATTGTTTTATGACATTCAAGCTTATTAAATAGTATCTTTGCAAAACATTAGTTCTGTCTTGAGTGCTGAAATGATTTTTTTTCAGTTGCACTAAAAAAGTTTTGTTCCCAAAATCATAGAAACAACCATTAAAAGTAAGTTTACGGTCATTATACTTCATAAATCCATTTCACAATTGGAAACAGATGAAAATACTGTTCATGTCTTTTACTGGATCCTCTTAAGCAAATGGGTAATCTGAATGCAATTCCATGCAAAACCAAACTCTACTAGGCCCAAAACATTCTTATACTGGGTATGCTTATATCAGGGCTACAAAATAGCATGGATAAAGATCAAGGTAGGTGTTTCTCCACCACTTCTCTTGCCTCAAAACACTAAAGTTATTATTCTTGATGCATGTGCCTTGATATAATACCTTGAAAAGCACAACTGCAAGACTTCATAGGGTAATATTTAATCACCTGCTGAATAAAATCACACTAGATTGTTACTTTTTAAAAGACATTTCCTACCAAAATCATTGTTATTCGCCTTCCATCTCCAATTTTCTTATTAAAACTGTCAGAGCAAAAGTGAAGATTAATAATTTGAAGGAACATATCAGCCTGAAAAGACTTTGTATCTGGTGACTTAGTCTGGACATGACTTAAAGGCAGTACTTTTCAGTCTGTATATGATCTGTTTAAAAAAAATACATCTGTCTTCAGTAAAAAGCAACATACACTAAGCTTAGCAATTTCCGTATTTGTTTCATGTTAGTGGACATGCTTTAAAATAAAATTCCATTATACTGCAATGATATCTAAGATAAACACTTTGGATACACTGTATACCTGATGCTTGAATATTGACTGTGATGCTGGTTTCATTTTTCTGCTCTGTTTTTGCTGCTGTTATAGTCTTGGAAACAGAGCTGTCCTCCTTATGAACATGCAAAGGCTCTTCTTCAGGCTGCAGTACTAAATCATTAAATCACAGGTGAATATTTACATACAAGTATCGAAGGATCAGCTCAATTAATAATAAACTGTTTCATATGCGACTATATGCAAATAGTTTCAAATGAATTTGTTTCAATGGCACATATTACAATTTTTTTCATGAACTTCTTTACTGTCCTCATGTGCCTATACACTCTGGAAAGGCCACCATGAATAGATGATGTTTCTCAAGACGCCAGGGAAGACGTCAGCCTCATTACAGCTGTTCCTGAGCTGTTCCTATGGCTCTACGGTGTAACTCTACGATAAAGCTCATATGGTTTCATATACAGAGAAAACATCCTCAAGAGCAAGTAAGCTGCTCTTGACAATAATGAGCTCAATCAAACTAAAAATATATATCAGTGGTATGGGCAGAAAATGCTAGATACCATGGAACATGAAAGCTGCAAATGGCAGGAAAGATAAAAGAAGGAAAAAGCACATTGAAAAGAGCCTGATATCCCTTTTTACAGCTATCTTTTGCAACTCCCTACTATCTCAACAGCTTGCGCGTTTCTTCCTTTAAGATATGCATTCAAGAGCTACAGCTTCTTTCCACAAAGATGCCTTTTGCAGCTCTACCACTTTATTTCTGAGAGGGACTGTGGCTGTGTCGCTGGCCCTAAAACATTACTGATTAATTTTAGCTATGAACTCCAGTTTCCACAGTAAACAAACTAACAGAAGAAACAAATAAAGCCATTTCCTTTTTAGATTAAATTAAAAAACCTTCCTGATTTTGAAAAGCTATATAGGGTTCAAAATTGGGTCAATAATTTTTTTTTACTATACTCCTCCCTTATATTTTCTTAAAAATGTATTCTACCTAAGGTTATCTTTAAAAAATAATCTAAAAGGAACAGCCCTAGAAGTAGTGTTGCTTTTTCTTTTCTTCAGATATTTTAGAACTACCCTTAATAAGAAATATTATTTGAAAGAATATTAAACAATTTACATGATTTCTATATCACTAAGAATGGTTTTGCTATATACCAGACACTACTGATCTGCAATAATGAGGTCTCCTGTAAACATCTATCTTTTATACTACATATAACTTGCTTTAATCTCCAGAAATCTATTTGCCTTTCATTTCTAAATGTCACATAGACACTTTGTCTTTTAATATAGTGGTAACTTTCTTTTTAGGAGATGTAGTTCTGCTCAAAATTCACTAGATGGTAACCTAAGACTTCAGTTACCTTGCTCTTGCTGTATTGTTAATTTCTGAGCCCATGAAAGTTTTCTTTCATGTCCACAAGCATCAGTAACAGATGAATTTTAACCAGAACATACTTATTACATAAGATTACATAAGCATACAGTTAAACAGATACCCTAATAGACCTAATTACTATTTAAATTTTTATGTACTAAATATCTCAATCAGGTAAAAGTTTTTGTCAAGATTTGAGCTATATGTGGTCCAAGACATGCCTTTTTTTAGTATAACTTTACCATGCAGAATGAATGTAGAAATATGATATATCCCAATATTTTGTGTTATTTTATTATATTGACATATTTTGTTGACATATTCTATTCCATTTTACTTCATTTTTTTATATATATATACAGATCATATATATATATGGTATGTGTGTATATATATGGTATATTTTTATATATATATATATGGTGTGTGGAAATAAATAAATAAATAAATAAATAAATAAATAAGGTGTATATATATATATAAACAGTATACATATACATATACAGTATACATATACAAAGGCAAGTGCAGGGTCCTGCTCCTGGGAAGGAACAACCCCAACAACCCCAGCACCATGTCAGGCTGGGGGGTGACCTCTGCAGAGCAGGTCTGCAGAGAAGCTGCCCTAGGGTCCTGGGGGAGCAACAAGTTGACCATGAGACAGTGTAGTGCCCTTAAGGAGGCCAACTATCTCCTGAGCTGCAGGAGGAACAGCATTTCCAGCGGTGAGGAGAGGTGATCAGTCCTCTCTACACAGCCCTACAGGTCCAGATTTGAGCTGCCCAGAACAAGACAGACTTGCTGCTACTGGAGTGAGTCAAGCAAAGAGCTATTGAGGTGCTAAAGGTTGTGCAGCATCTCACATATGAGGAAAAGTCAAGAGAGCTGGGCCTGTTGGGCCTGCAGAAGACAACTTTGGGTAGATCTTATCATCTATATAAATATCTGAACAAAGCCCGTAAGGAGGACAGTGCCAGATAATTTTCAGTGATGTCTACCAACAGGATGAGGAATGACGGACACAAACTGAAACACAGACTGAACATGAGGGAAAACTTCTTTACTATGAAAGTGACTGAACAGGCTACCCAGAGAGTTTGTGGAGCCTTCATCCTTGGAAACAATTAAAAGCAGTCTAGACACAACCCAAAATTCCTTTCCATTTTCAACCACTCTGTAAATATACCTGTTTGTTTTAACAAATATTCTTCTATAAAGAAGAGTGTTCTTTTAAAATATATTTTCCATCACTCTTATTTTCCACTCCTGCAATGGTCATCCTGAGAAGCCTGGTTCTACTTGACAAGCACTGCTATCAGTGTTAGTAGCCTTGCAGACAACACAGTTTTATAGTTTAACATTTGTTCCGTCCCACTATTTGATGGGGTTTTCACCACAAAAAAGGCTAAAACATTTCTTTTTAGAATAGAAATGTAACCTTTGTGCACTCCCTAGGCTATGCAGGTTCTATAACTCCAAGAGTAAAAGAAAGCAACTGATAACTACTGTTTTTCCATAGAAGTCAGGAGATCTGATTCAGAATATGCATACAGAAAAGATCTGGACTAATGAAGTACTATTTAGAGGTGCATCTCAAAACAGGACATATGAACATTTTATTAAAACAGATGTTTATTAAAACAGATAAGAAAATTAATTAATATGCCAAAGGAAAAAGCCTAAGGGTTTGATCCTTAGTAGAATATTTGGACACACAAAATACCATTTTAAAAAGACAAAATGTTACCATTGCATTTAAGAAATTTTTACTCCTACAATTTTCCAAGCATGAATTATTATCTATTTTAATTGGTATGATAGAATAGAATTAAAACTGGAACTATGGCATAATAAACTGGTTCACCTACCCTTTTCAGGACTATCTACGTCATTTTCCTTCTCTCTTTGGGGGAACATAGTTTTAGATCTCAGCATGATAAAGGTGCTCAGAAGATCAGAATCATCATCATCCCATGTTGCAGTCAGGGCAACAGATGATGGCTTTTGACTCCTGGGTGAACGGTCTTGCTTAAAAGATACATCTTTACAGCTGACTGATTCAAGTGATTTGGGGATTTTCTTTTTTTCATTTAAGAAATAAATAGGTTCTTCTACTTTACTCAGTTGCATATTTTCTCCAGTAGGCTCTACTCCAGATACATTTGCACTGTGTATTTGGACAGAAGATGCAGCACTTGCATGCAGGGAAAAGGGATTGCTTTTAGCCTCAGGGAACATGTTGATATTATTTTTTTTGTCCAATTGATGTTTTTCAGCAGAAAGTAATTCCAGGTTTGCCACTGAATTCTCTTCAAGCCACCCTAAAAAATAAAATTTAATTTCTGCATTGCAACATGCATCTTTTCCCTTCTCAGTTGGAATATATTATTTCAGGTTGATTATAGGGCAAATATTTTTACATTTTTTTCTTTCTGCCTTCTCAGGTTTAGAACATTTGAGCTGGTCATTCCCATGTCAAAATTTACAGTGCTGAGAGAACAGAGAACCATACTACTGTTCTGAAAAATTTTCACAATTTGTTTGTTATATACTGGTGTTATCTTCCTAAGAATGGGGCAGCAATGAGTTTGATTAAATGCTCAATAGAAGCCTTAACAGAAAGGAAAAAAAAAAACAGAAGAAGAAGAAATAGAAAAAAATGTAATTACTGCCTTCTGAAGACATACTTTACTAGAACTGTAACCTTCTGTGTTACTGCTGCATATCCATATTTTCTATGTATATATATGTATTTAAACACTTTGCAATATGGAAATAGCATTTAAGTGGTATTTTTGTTCCATGAGAGTAGTACCCATTTCTATGCTTCATTTCTGAAATTTGAATCTGTCAGTCTTTGGTGTTCTACAGTCATGATCTGTGAAATGCAGTCAGTCTGCAGTTATTCTAATAAAGTTTAAATGATGTTTTAGGACTTTCTGTTGAAGCTTGGCAATAAGCATGTATTGTATAATATCTGAATAACATCATAATTAATCTTCACTACAGCATATTCTCATCATTAGTTTTTAAGTAGGTAAGACAACATGAACATGTGCTTTATCAAGATACTTAATGTGTGATCAGTTACCAAAATGATATGTCACTTAAATATATAATTACTGTTCATTAAGTACTATTTCTGTATGAAACTATTTTGGTAACACATATGGCTTGTGGAATGTGTTTGCATACGTGTCCATAGCAATAGAAAACATAACTTTATATGTAGTTAAACACAAGTCTTTTGTCCTTTTAATTTGCTTTCACTTTCCAAAAGCAGATCTTAACATAGTAATGTTGCTACTTTCTACTGATATATTTTATTCATAAGAGAAAGCAAACTTCATAGCTATCTTGTAGGAAGTATGTGCCTGTAACTATGCAATTTTCTACTGAAGCTTCTACCCTTGCCTTTTTATCACTAAAAGCTTTTTTGGAAAAGAAAACAATACATACTTACATTCTAGCTGACATGATGTAAACAGGGAGAATGTTTCTACTTCTGTAGGAAAAAAAATGCTTGTACTACTAGAATCTAGACTTAATTGCTCTGAAGTCTCTAAGGAGACTGGTCTTAATCCTACATGATGCCACCAGCCCACTTCCAGTGAGCTAGGCATTGGTGTTTCTATGTCAGCAGACAGTAGTTCTTTCAGTTCTGCAAGCGAATGATGCTGACAGGTAAGCTTGGCTGTCTGACACTCTGAAGAAAGACACATAGAGAAATAATATTAAGAAACATGAAAACAGTGTCATTTTGAAAAAGAATGCCTCCAAGTACTTGTTTCTAGTACATATATCCTCTGGTTATACTTTCATTAGCAACTTGGTATCCCTTATTGGACAAATTTACAAATTGGTTGAACAACATAACAGGTCATGTACTCAATTCTGGGACTTGTAAAACAAAGGTAAATAAAATGGAATTAAAAGTAGTGGTGACGAGTATCCTGATGCTGTCAGAATTCTATAAATGGCTGCTTTTTTTTTTTGGATAGAGTTTTTTTCTTAACGGCTGCTCTGGTATTGTGAGCTTATGAGTTATTGGTTTATTCCAGGTGGATAAACTTCAAGGGCTAACAGAAGAAATGCTCAGTAACACATCACTATATTTTTCACTACATCACCTTCTCTTATGCGGAAGTCTTCAACAACAATCAGAAAATCTATACTTTACCTTTAAGCAAAAGAGATTTCATGTCATCCTGGTACTTCTCTGACTGCCATAGCAAATATTCTAAGTATTCCCTAGAGGGCTCTGTAATAAAAATACTAAGAAGAACATTAAAACAAGACTTGGAGGAACGAAGTTTAACACCATTATCTGTTGAATTACCAAACCAATTGATCTATACAAAACTATTCTGTAAAATCAGATGATTTCTCCTCAAACTTCTCATTTGTTCATTCCCTCAATCATTTGTTTAGTCATGCATTTTTTTTGTGTGCATATATAAATATAGCTATCTTTAAACAAGATCACTGTTATGAGGTGTAGGAGAAATCACAAAAGTTGGGCATATAACTTACGAATTAAAATAGTATTGAAAGATACTTATCTGTGCACTGCTGTCCCTTCCCCAGAAAGATATTTTAAACCTTCCTGCTTAAGGCAACAGAACAAAGGCTAGTCTCACAAACAAGATGAGAAAGAAAGGATGAAACAATTCTGCATTTACGCCAGTGAGGAAAGGCTTAAATACCATTGTTATTTGTATTTCTCCATCCTTAGGATAATAATTTGTCTTTTTTATCTTCTGGTGATTTTGTAGATGATGCTGCTCCAAAAATACTTATTATTGCCTACTCCAAAAGTGAAACTAGATTTTCAGGCTTTTAAGCCTCCAAGGAGAAAGATAGTCTTACAAGAGGAGGCTGGGTTTCTTTTTCGAAGAAGGTCACAGATATGGATTGTGCCTTCTGTGAAAAAAGTACACAGCCTCTCTATAAAACACCACCTTTCTATAAGGTAAAACACAAAGTAAACACAACTATCTAAAAGAGTATGACCACAAACTAACACAATAAAAGTTATTTTTTCATTAATTCAAGAATATTTTTAGAAAACATTTATTCCTACAAAGTTTTCATTACCTGTTACCAGAAAGAGGTTCCTCTTGGAGCACTGTATCCAGGAAATTTAACTGAGGTCTTTGTTCTCTGTAAGGAGGGCTTAAAGGTAGTTCTATTTCCTCTTTCAGATATGCAACATATTTAGCTAGAAATTGCACAAAATCCCCACCCAAAAAACAACTGTGTTATTATTCAAAACTTACATGTAACAAAATGTGCATATTTGTGAATTGTATTACATTGTGAAGCTTCGTATTAATACATAAAACCTATCTGTTTTGATAGGTCAGTCACTAGTTAATTCATTAATCAGTGGAAATCAGTAACATACTTCACATTTTAATTTCTGTAATGTTGCTACTGTACACAGGCCAATGCATTGATATGCTTTTCATGAAATTAGTCAGTTTCTTGTGTAAGTTTTTTCTGCTTGGAATTAAAGCTGAAAAATATCAATAGAATATCATTTTACTGCTTCTTCTAGTCTCTAGTCAGTATTTAGGATATGAAAAAATAAGGGTGTGGGTATAATGGGAAGAATATCCATTTTCTTAAGAGATTATCTGGAATCTGAAAAATTGATTGAACAGTTTGCCTGAACAGATAGGAAAACTGTCTAGCCTTAGAATCAGAATGGTTGAGGTTGGAATGTTGTGTTGTAAGCTAATGTTATGCTTGCATGTGATTTTTTTCAAACTATTAAATGTATATATATTATAGAATTTCCTAAGACCAGCATATGAGATGGCAGGATTAAACTCACACAAAACAAAATTCAACACTTCCAGTTTACATTAGTGGAAAATAGCTCTGTGACTATCTGATTTTTTACTTGATCACACAGTTATACTGGACCAGAACTGTCTGCTCAGAACTTTTTAACTACAACTTTTGGAACTCCAGGAGTTTGTAACTGGGCCAAGTAGGGAAATCTTAAATACTTCTTGTGTCCTCAATCATTCCTTTTCAAAGTGCTTACATAAGACCTTAGCCAACTTTAAACTCTGTTTTTCCCCAATCTGAATCAATCTACTTTAACTTCCCATTGTCATCTCTAATAGTGAGGCTCTTAGATTAAATACATATACATACATAAATATATATATATATATCTCAAAGCTATTGAAGTGTAAAAGGTATGGACAGAATTTGCAGCTAAAAGCAGCACAAAGCAAGTGCAAAGTTTCACTTACAAAACTCTTGAAAGGCGTAAGGCATTTATATTTCCTTATATTACACCCATGATATAGCAGATTTCAAAAAGCAATGTTATTAAATTATATTAAATACATGTGGCACACATACACCCCAAAACAGGATAGGGGGACAATTACTTTAAGTATTTTAAATAGTACTACTGGATTTATCCAGTCTTCCTACCTGACTCAAAGAAATCCAATGCACTTCTGCTATTACTGCAGTAAACCTCTTCTGGTTTGGAACAGTATGTGGAAATCTCTGATTTCTTTGCAATTTCTGCATTGAGAGCTGAAAACAGATTTTTAAATATGTTATAATCAGCTCTTTATTTATTTTTCCTACTAAAACATTTTTGGGGGATTTTTTTTTCCCCTGGATTGTCATTTTATTGGATTTCCATAAAGTAATCACCATGAAGAAGGGCGGGTATTTTGAGCAGCCTTGCTAATACTATAGAGGCTGCCATAGAGAAGTAAAGCAGTGCACAGTTTTGTCCCTTGACAGGGTGTGAAAACAAAAACAATATATATAGGATAGTCTTGCTAATCTAACTATTTTGCGTCACTATCTGACCTACTCAAAGTATGTATGACTGTACTGCTGTGACTTCTGGAACAAGCTGGGGTCCGCTTGGTATTCCGCTAGGAGTTTGCCTATGGTTTTTTTTTTCTATTAAGAAGGAAAAAAACAAAACAAAACAAAACAAAAAGGAATAGTTGAAGTCCATATACAAAATCCCCACACTTCTGTAGTAGAGGTATACTTCTTTGACTTAGTTAGTACTAGAACACAGTATGTATGTACTAAATCTATCACAAAAATGTATATGCAACTCTTCAGACAAATATGAACATACTTTTAAAGTTTTGTCGTATGTTTAGTACACGACTGGATTACCCTGACCTGTTGCCCTAGCAGAAGCTGAATTCAAATGTATATCCACCATATCTAAAAGCATCAATCTTGTTTCTTTGAGCAACACTCACCTGTCCACCTGAGTAAAGGACTGCCTTTTCTGTCAAAATTAAAACTTAAGAGAACGTCTTTATCTCTTAACTACAGAAATAATGCCTTACATAGCAATTCAATAGCCAATAACTGTCATTAAGGACGCATTTCTTACCTGTAACATAAAAGTATTCAGTAACTTCCTAAAGTCCTTTAAACAAATTGTTATTGTAATTCAGAATGTTCTGTACATCCATGGAAATATTTAACCTTTTTTTTTTTTTTTTTGCTATAAATCTGTTTTGGCTTTTGCCATTATAAATCACTGGAAGCCAATCACAAGTAAGTGTAATTACAAGCAGTTATGTATATAGCATGACTATACCACACACTATCCTCTTGGGCATATCTCTGGAAGTAAATTTAATCACTCCTAAAAAATTATTTAAAATTATTATTTATTTATTTTATTCATTTATTTATCTATTTTAACTTATCATTGAAATTATTGTCTTCATGGTGGGCGAGACATTTTGATTTAAGGTTCATTTGATTTCAAGATTACAATATAACTCTGGACAGGACAAATCGCATCGCAGACAAATAGATCCCTTCCTCTTGGGTATTTGAGGCAACATTTCTAATAACCTGAAATCAATGTACAGGAAAATTCATAGTTTCATATACAGAAACTCTTATTTGTCAGACTATATATTATTGTCAGACTATATGATGTAAATTATACGTAAGTTGAAATAAAAAAGAGCTACATTCTGTTAAATCTCTTCAAAAGAGTAAAATCAGGTCAAACATATAAGAAAACCAACTCTCACTTTCTTTGATCAACTCTTCAAAGCAGGCTTCATCACCCATAGTTTCTGGAGCTAATTTTAACAACTCTTTCAGCTTCAAGTATGATGGAATCTTCATTTCTGATCCAATCATCCTACAGTCTTCCAACTCAATAGGCAACACCCAATACTGAAAAAGAAGAAATTAAATTCTCAGTTTCTCTTGATACTACTGTAAAGTTCCAACTATTTTAAAAATCCTGAAATAGCTTAATTCTAAACGGTTCTAAGAGGTTTTATGAACAATGTCATATGATTCACGTAAAAATAAAAAAGTTTAGTTCAGGATAAGTTAAAAAAAAAGTATAAAATAAAATAATGTTACAATATTTCAAAATGAGCCAGTAGAGGAAGAAGAGCAGGTATGAATGTAGGTTCAGACATGAGTGCTGGAATCCAACAAAATCCTTATTTATTTCACTGAAAGTTTGCTATTCAATTGCATCATATTATCAGCATTGTTACTGTCACCAAAATACATTTCCCCAGTGGTATGAGATTATGACTGGGGTAATTTTTTGGTTATGCTGAATAAAGCACTCTGAAGCTATTTCTGATGCTCATTTTTTCCCTCAAGATTTTCTAAATCCCATTTTTCCCCCATACTGCTGATACTGTAGAAACATAAAGTGACTCAATGTATATTTTCATGCGGAATTTTGAAAAATGAAAAAACAAAACAAAACATTCATATTCCAAAAGTGGCCAAACCAGCCAAAACATGCAGCAGGAATTTCCCTTTTCTCTTGCACACATCGTGACTTCTTATTCTAGTTTATTTCAATTGTTAGTGTAATGGTATTTACATAAAAATGGCAGTACATCAGATACCAGCAAAAACAACTCTCTTCAGTGGGAATTTGTAACAAAGACATCCAAAAATTTTAAATATGTGTATATTTTAAATATGTGTATATTTAAATATGTGTAATATAATAACATTATATTTTTATATATTATTATATTTATATATATTTTATATATAATGTAAATGTATACTACTTATATATTTTATATAAATTATATAATATATATTTATAAACATGCTATTTATATATTTTATATAATATATAAATATGCAATATATATTTTTATATATTATAGATAATATTATATATAAACATATATTTTATATATATTATATTTATAATTATATTATAAATGTTTGAAGACTTCAAACACTTTGTGTGTATCAAAAGTATTCACTAAAAAGACTCACAGCTAAAAAAAAAGTGCATAATAATCAGTAATATAACTGACAAGAAAAAACTTTGTAATACCTCTTCATCTTTTAAAGACATCGGACTGAAGTTTTCCTTAATTCCCTGAAATTCTGTTTTACTCTGCTGCATCTCCATTTCATTTTGGAATGACAAACATTTCCTTTAAAAGACCATAAAATCAAACAAGTGACTTCTCTTGATTATATCACATGTAAGATTAGATGTCCTAACAGTAGTCTTGAAATTCTTTCTTTCATAGGAAAACAACTCCAAGATATGTTGCAAAAAGCTGTCTTACTAAATGAAATAAATTTTCAAGAAAATTGTACAAGCATAATATTTGGTCTCGCCTTTGAAAAATACAAAAGAGTATTAAACTTGTTAACTAGTCCAACATTTAAGGTCACTATCATGTTGAAATTCTTTCTAAGAAAGCTTCAGGAAACATATTTTCTTCTAAGATTATTTTTTCTACTATATAAGAATTTTCTATAATTTACAGTATTTACATCATTCAACATTTGTGAACTTTCTATTTCCAGAAATCATTCAGCATCAACAAGTCAGAGTATGTCCCTTAAGCAACAAATGAAAAAAAATTTCACTGGTTAAATTTTTAAATACCAACAAGCAAAACTCTGGAGTTGGGCTATTTTTTGCCCTGAAAAACTAGGCTACAAGCAGCAGGACAGGTCTGATTTTTCAGAAACCACTGGAAACTCTATTGAGCTTGCTCCCAATGGCCCTTACACTACTGAAAGCACTAACAGAATTACTTTTTACTGGCACAGTTACCTTGTAAATCTCTGGAACCACTACTTTACTGGATGAATATTTCAGCTTGTAAAGTATAAATTGTTCAAGTCATGGAATTCTCATCCAATTTTATTTTCAGCAGAAATTTGTTTGATTAAAGAATCTCCCTGCATTCCACTCTCATTTAAAAAAGGCTGGTATCTTTGTTTGTGATAAGTGGATTAGCAAAAAGTCAAAACACCTTGTGTAGAGGATCATATTAGTGTTTCTTCTCCTGTAACTACCGTTCATGCAAGTTACTGCAGAATTTGGATCACAACACTGTTGTGGAAGTACTCTACTATGTGCATATACTTTTGCCTGGTATGTTTGCAACATCAGGACTTTTTACTACTATACAGATATTTACTATGTATATAAATTCTGATTTGCCTTGCTTGAGCGACGTGTAATTCTATCAAGTACAAAAGAAATTACACAGGTCATCCAGGCATAGAGTAAATCAGCAAAAAATTTAGCTGGAGTTTGTTAGAAGTTATACACAGATGAATATATTATAAAATATTAGCTACTTTCTGAATATAATTTTTATCTGTTTTAATGCACTAGCTTGTTTAAACTTCTGACATAAAGGACACATCTCAATCAAATTTAATCAATTTAACAAAAACAATAATAATTAAAATTTGAATCTGAAGGATTACAAGTCACCAGGGAGAAAACTTGGGTCTAATGAAAGAGGACAGACAAGAGAAGAAAAAGGAACATGCAAACTAGGATTATTTTCTGGACCTGTTAAATTTAGTATCATTTTACTGACAAGGCATTAGTCAATCTGATAAAGGCTCTTTAAACATTTTTCAGTACTCCTAAACTAAAATCTTGATCACATCTGACAATTACAGTGTAAAAATACACTATTTGATTTATTAAATTTTCTTTAATAGTATATGAAAACTCCATCCTGCTCAGTTTTACCAAAATAAGAATAAAAGCTTAAGTTTTTATGCTTTGCAAATATAAACAAATTGTTTAACATGTAACAAAAGTTATGATTTCAGAATGCTAATGATATTACACAGAGACTACTGTTTGTATTAAATAATATACAGTAATTTTGTATATACCTGAAAATGGTCTCTTCGGTTAAATTCTTTCCTTCAGAATCTACCAGAGGATCTTTCACTAAAAAAAACTGTAGCCTGTCCACAAGGGCATACAATGTAGGGAGCTTTTTACCATAATTTTCAAGATTATCAACAAAAACAAGTTCATCTCCAACATATAAATCTGAAAGTAAATAAAATACATTAGCAAACCATATAAAAATAATAAACATTATTTGAATTGTTGAACAGCCACAGTTGAATGCCAAAAGTACTCGCAAAATAATATTTTTTTTTTACTTCATGTGTTTTACCATTTAAGTCTAGATTTCCAGTGGTTCATCTAATTAGTTCTGGTTCTTTGCATTATCAATCCATCATCCTAAAGGACCACTGAGGTACATTTTGAGTAATTTTTTTTACTGTCACTTCTGACACTGAATTACTTACTTGCCACCCACGACTTATAGTGAAAGGGTATGGAATGACTCCTTTCTTTTACTAACTTGGAAGCCTCTGGATTCCCACATTCCTTCTTCATTCCTTAGATGACTCCTTTAATTTCTAATAGCTACAAAATGATAGACAGCCTTTATGGGCCCTTAAACTATTCAGAAATTCTATGCAATATGGCACAGATATAAATCTCCATAAGGATATTTATCAGTTCAAAGATATATGTTTCTTATAATGTACCCGTGTTTAATGAAGTGGGCTATTTATATTAGCCCAGTTGGTAGCCTACCTGAAACTTACTTGTTTGTGTGTTGTCAGCACAGAAAAAATAACTCACAAATCTTTCAAAATGGCAGCTTTTCATAATGTTATAATAAAATCTTCCCTCAAAATTTAAATTTTACTTATTTTTTACTTTTTATTTTTTACTTCTTGAATACAACAGTAATCTAGAACTTTTTTACAGTAATACACTAATTACACTGATAGATATTTGCTGACTTGTTAATTCAGTAAAAGAGTCAACAAAGCAGGGCACAGTTTAAGGCACTCTTACAAAAGGAAAATCTAGTCTCTTAACTTTCCTAGCTATTTTTGTTTTAGCACAGTAATTATATTTTTCTATAGCTTTAAAAATACAAAATATGTTATGAATTTCATGTTAAATTTTTTTTCTTCCAGAGACTCTTATCAATGGAAGTTTAGAGGTTGTTTCTAAGAAAGGAAAAGCTAAGAAATTAAAAACCATCTGAATTACTCTTTTTATGTTTTGTAAAGAGACCTCATACATAAAACTTTAATCGGTTATTGAGACCTTGAACAACAATGCTTATCCTGACATAGGCCTATCTTGGGAAAAACATCAGAAAATATTTACTCTGATGAATTAAGATTACTGTCTTTCAATTATTAACTCTAATACACTTGCATTATTGATACTACTTTTCTAGTAAATGTTATCTTGTACAAAGCTGTGTCAAGAACCAGCTGTTTCTCCTGTGTGACTGTTTCTCCTGTGTGACAAAGCTTTTAGTAAATAATTAAATTACTTTCCTATACTAACCTATTTAGAAGTAGAACCCCTCCTGTCAAATCTTACTAAAAAAAAAAAAAAAAAAAAGACTGGAAGACTGGAAGAATAAGCCTTGCTATAGTTGAATCAATCACTTCCTCAACATTTTGGTTTCTGTGATCAGAATGTCAGAATGACCATTTTGATCAATGTCCAACAGAGTCTACTGTAATTACCGTGCTTCTTTTTGTACACTTTATACCGCATGTTTAATCAACATGAAATCTCTTTTGACTTGCAACTCTCTTGCACTGTTCAGACAAATCCAGCTTCCCCACAGACTAAATCTCTCATAAGTGGTTAGAACTACTGAAAGTGCAAAACATGCAGTCACTCAAATGATCTCTACAGTTTCTACTGATCCTGTACTAAAAATTATGGAAGTTATCAATCTGACATCACAAGAAGAAAGAAATGAGTAAATGAAACACTTTACCTTGATATTGTTTTTCAAGTTTGATGGCACAGTCAGTCTTTAAATATTTATCTTCAGTGAATTCTTCTTTATAAATGTTTTCCATTTGTAAATAAGCTTCTTCTAAGTCAGTCTGAGAACAGGGATTTGAACTTGGAACAACTTCTATTAATTCATTATTTATACTGAACTTTAAACAAGTCACAGGTTTCCTAAAAAGTAGAAAAAAAAAAAAAAGTCTGATGTTTAAATTCTTCTAATAATACTTTCTGCAAGATAAAGCTGACTTCTCTGACCCCTCAGTGACGCCACTGTACTACAAAAAAAGAAACTCTAAGAACTTTCATAATCACTATGTAACAGGAAAAGTTTAGAAACATCTTTTTTTTTATTTTTGTCCAAGAAATAAAGTTTCTCAAATTTCACCTCAGCACAAAATTGAACAAAAGAATAATGACCGCAACACGCAACACCAAATCTACAAAATCATAGCATTTACAACAAGAACACGTTGCTTTGTCACATAATGCTTTAATGCTTATTGTTTCTCTGATATTACGTAGCAAAAGAGATGGTCCAGAACAGGATGTCTCTGCAGCTAGAACAATTTCTGTCATCCATTCCTGTACACTCTCTCAAAAGCAATGGGAGGACCTCAGGGTAGCTACATGGTCAAAGGCAGCCAAACGAGCTAAAGAGCAATTCAGTGAGTGTGGGGGGTCTAGAGTAGCTGGTCTTATCAGGACACCAGGTATTGTACCCAGTTTTTAGTATGTATTACAGCATTACATATCATACTAGGCCTGTGCTCTTCTCTTGCTCCATTCCACTTCATACTCTAGTGATTCAGGTAGAAATCTCTTAAAAATACAGTCAGTGGGAGTTACCAGCAGTCCCAAAGTTTTTCTAAGAGCATAGATGGAACAGTACAGAGGAAGAAAGAACCTAATGTATCAGACTATATAAAGCAAGCAGAAAAACTCATTACATTTGTGCACAAAAAGCACCAAAAAATAAACCCACTTGACATGTACTTTAATTTCTTCACTGACAGAAATGTCATTCATAAAAAGGGTAATTAGCAGCTAGACATAGGATCTCAAAATCTACTATCTGACCTCTGTGTGTCACACAACTGAGCAGAAACATGACACTTTTATATATATACATAAAAATAATTTTCCAGTTTTTGGCTCCACAAACACAGTCCTAATTTTGCAAAAATTTTAAGTATTTATGGTTCTGTCATCTATGAGAAAGTAAAGACTAGTGCAAGGGATGAAAATGCCCAAATCTGAGAATATTTTTCTGTAATTTGTCAGTTTTCTTTTTACAAAAGAGAGAAAAAAGAAAGAAAGAAAGAAAGAAAGGAAATTATTTTAAAAATCCATGTCAAAAGACAGATAGAAGCTCAAAAGGAATTCATAGAAATGTTTCAAAACTTTGAGTCCATGTTAAAAATTGTGTTGTGTTAAATACTGTGTTAAACATTTCTTTATTTAACACATGCCAAAAAATAAGAGATTCACTTTTAATGGATCATTGTGAAGCTTCTGGTTCAAGAGAAGTTCTGACACAGCTAAAAATATAAATAATTCCATAAGAAGCACTGAACATACTTAACCAAGTCCCATGAACTGCATACTAGCAAGAATAGACAACTTCTCCACAGTCTGTTTAATCTTCATTAATTTACAATCCAAGAGATCATAAGATAGAGAAGAGAGATTAAGGGAATTATCAGAATGCTCAGTGCTTTTAATTGTACGGAAAAGATTTTTCTCCTAGATAACCTACCCCAAGTATGCCCCTTTTTTTTCTAGTTATCTTTCTAATGTTAGCTATCCTAAACAGTTTTTTTGAAAACACCCATACTTCCTTTTTATACCATAACACATACACAATTTATCTTTCCATTGCTAAAACAGAGGCATAATATAGACAACATTCTCATTTACTATGTGGCTCTGATTAGTGCCATGAGCTTGGTCATTCCTGATTCTGAATGAGAAAAGGTTTACACAGAAAGAAATGGTAGGTAGTGATGTAACTAAACACAGTATCACAAGAAAATCATAGAAGTGTGTTACAGTATGGTACTGGCAAGCATGGCATTGACATTTCCTAAATATAATTGCATAATGCTGCAACGTAAAGTTCTTCATGAACCTTATTTTTATGAACTTATGAATGTAACATAGATTTCAGTCTAGTCTGCGAAACTGCAAATGTAGTTTTGCCATTACTCCCAGAATAACAAAATCTTGAGAGCAGAAATTCACATAATTCACCAGTTTAATGGAAACATTTCTTTGAATGTTCTAGGCAAGCTATGAAGGTGGCAGATTTGTATATACTCTCTATTTTAGAAATAACACAATATTCATATTATGTTTCCATACTATGTATTTCCAATGGTATAATTTAAATTTTAAAATCAATATTTCTACCTATCATTGTATTGGAAGTTTGACTTTTTCTAGCTTTCCTTGACACCTTTTTAGAGGTTTAGAAGCAGCCTTTTAAAACAGGCTCTAGACGAGGTAACTGCTTTTTTAAAGGGGGCAGGAGGGAAAATATTCTCATGGTGTACTTTTATGATTGTGAACAGATTTCAGGGATCTTCCCTAAGGGCAGAAACATATTGCAAAATCATTTTAAAAATAGGTATGAAAACAAAGAGCTTATAAAAATATGGCACTATTTTTAGTGAAAAAGTATTTTCAAGCTGTTTGCTAACAGTTCTATGCACTGTATTCTTAACAACCGGCATAAAATATTTCTATATTGTTACCATCATTAGCTTAAGAGTTACAAAGTACTTGAACGATACCATAGAACTTGTGTATGTTTTTAATTTAAGGTTACTAACTTTTCCAGGAAATCCTCCACAGATAACCTTTTCTTCCATAGATCCAGTACAGAAATATCTGTGATGTTCTGTGTCGAAATAACAGAGGCTGAAAGAGAGGCACAAGTAAAATCAAACGAAACTATGAGATTTTACTTTTATATATTGGACAAAACATTGCAGAGGCTAAAAAACCTGCGGCTTATATGTACAGAATAAAAAGTGCTTTTATTTTTTTTATCAGCAACAACCAAAAAGGTATCAGAAAGAAACAAATATTTTCTTGTCTATTTTATTTGACCTTTATGTTTGGAAATTCCCCGTTTTTTGAGTATCTCAAAATCTCAGTATCATTTTTTAAACATCTCTGCACTAAAGAGATGCAGTTTTACTCATCTTTTATCATTTTTTACTCATTTTATCATCCTTTTACTCATTTCCTTTCCTTCCACAACAGCATACCCCTTACATATTGTACTGTATTTGATTAATTCAGCAGTATATTTTCAGAGATTTTTATAAACTTAATCAATTACCCTTACTCGTGATGTTATACATAAATAAGTATTAATTACCCATTTATTTCTGATTTGGCAATGAACATATGCTATCTATAAGTGCCTATATTGCTTTACTGCTATTATTGGAAATACTGTCTTTTCTACTAGATACAGCATGTCGTGTCCAAACATTAGCTTTTCCTTTAATCTAAACTATATAGGCCTGCATAACCTACTTCTAGTCCATGGCCTCCTATACTGATCATCAGCAAAGAGTCCAGTGAGATGACACTTTTCATCTTGATGTAAACAGGGTGGAAAGCAAAGTGATAATCTGCAGATCAGAAACTTCTGCCTTGCAATGCTCTGTACAAAAAAAAAGTATGTGATAAAATTTTGACAGATAAACTTTTTTTTTTGTGCTCTACCTGTTTAAACAGCCCCACTGTTTTCAAGGTTTTGTTCCTTGTATTATACACTTAAGCTTTATTTTTTCATAAACTGACAGTCAAATCAGCATACAAGCTTAACATTTATTGGAGCTATGTTTAATGTAACTTCTGCGTATGCAAAACAGTACATGCACTTTACCTTATCTAAACATCTAATGGGCAGTTCCAGGTGCACACAGCAGCACTTGCATACACCTCCTGAAAAGCCTAACAGACACTGACTGGCTGGCTGGAAACTATTTAAAATTAATCCTTCATAACTGCTTTCATAACTGCTCAAAATATTTTCAAAGCCTTTCAGTTTTCATGTCACACACTCCCTTCTGTGACAGGTCACCCTCACAGAATCTTTTCCTTCCTCTATGATACAGTGGATACAATTTCCAGTCCTATAAATGACACTTAATTTTAACCAACATGGAAAAAAAGACACTGCCATAATACAAACTTTGCTTTAGAAGGTTCCTTTCAATATTTGATATAGAATACTGATCTAATGTGTTCTCTTTAGCCCAAGACAAATCATGATGGCTCCCATACGATGTCCTTCCTTACTGATTCTCTACAGTGAAAACTGACAACCGGATCTAAACCAGCAACATGTTACTGACCATACATCAGATTAAGCAGCCTATGAAGAAATCCTTGCAAAAGCTATTTACAGTAAAATATAGTTAGTGAAAAAAAAAAGTGTCAGAAATCAAAGAAACAGAAAAAAAAATTTGGCAATAACCTGCCCTTATTAAAACAAGCTGTAGGGATTGCAGTGTAACAGCTCTTGGACTGCACTCTGGAGGCACAAACCAACCTGCTGCAGTTTATGTCAGAACTTCTGAACTGATCAGTACAGCAGTAATAGGACAGGGATCAGCAAGAAACTGTAAATACCAGCGTGGAGTTACACTGAGAATAATTTTAAACCAGCAGTCCAGAATTAGGCTTGTTTTCAACCAGTGATGTTTGCGAAGCGGAACAAATATGTCCTAGGGCTATCTTGATAGCTGGTAGCCTTATGAAAGGCAAAAAAAGTGTTCTTTCAAAATGGAGTTCTTCTGAGTGTAAAGGTTAAGATGAATCACTTCTCTTAAGAAGTCTACCACCATACAGCCCCCCACCTTTCTCAAATACATGGAAGTGGTTTTGAATGCCACTCCTAAGGGCTGTGACTTAATCAATGCATCTAATACTGATAACTTTTAACAAAACCTAAACTTACTTGAAAATTTATTGTTTTAACCAAAAAACATAGAGATTTTTACAGTTCCATATGGGTTGCATATATTGTCAGTTTGCATCCTAAGAGAAACAAGAGCGGAAGATGCTATAGCTATGGAGGAGCCAATCGCTTGCACAGATTACTGCTTTATACCCTTAATGCATGATCACATCTACTGACCCCTCCTGGTGGCAAGACCCAGAACAGCTCATATTAGAGCACTACTTAGCATATCCAGATCTAGAGCAGCCTTTCAGCAGGCACTAGACACTTCTTCGTGTTTTCACTTTTCCCACTGTGTTCTGGTCAGCATGACTCTGCTCCTCAAAAAGTCCCCAAGTTATTTTCCATTATAGTCTCTCACATGTTTTGCTCAGGCACTTCAGCTTCTAGTCACCTTTATTTCAGAAATATCAAGAGACCAAATGTGAGGAAACTACTGTAAGCTCTTCACACAAATACCGAATGCCAGCTTGCCTATTTTGGGCTGCTGTTGTAAAATACAGGGGCACCACAAGGAGTACTTTATTCCTTCAAAGGCAAGAGATGCAGACAAGGTCTTTGATGCCATAGATATTGGTTATCACCACGTATTACCACCCAACACGACCCAGGCTGGATCTCTTTCTGGTACATGAGTACATGAGCACTCCCATATGTATTTGCATGATGAACTCCTGGAGGCTTCATGTCTCAGTACCTCCTTCTTACATTTATCCACTAAAAATAGCAGCTCTGAGCAAAGCACCACAGTGCTGGACAGATTTATTTCTTGGTTTACACTTTCCTGTTGAAAATTTAAACATAGAAAAACTTAAATAGGCAAGGTAGCGTGCTCCTGTGATAAGCAATTTATACCAACACATCACACAAAAACAGACAAAGAAGAAAACAGGAGTACACAGGGTTGTTATGTCTTAACAAAACAGTCTCTATAAAGCCCACATATTCCTTGTACATGTCAACAAACATCTGCACTCAACTGCATGAAATCTAACTAACGTTTTATGAAGAAACACTCCCCTGTGTCATCTATAGTAAATACAGTGTGGGATACTCTTGGTCTGCTTGATATTAACGGTGTTAAAAAATCAGATTTGCTTTCCAAAAAAGATAATTAATCGACCTATATGTTTTAGAAGTCACAACGCACTATCCACTGAGCAAAAAAACAGATATAAAATATGATTCCCCTATAGAAATGCAAAAAATTGGTGCTTTTCAGATTTGGCAAAACTGTATTCCACTTTTGTAATAAAACAAATACATCATTTCTCTATCATTAAGATAATTAAATTTTTATCTGCAGTAAAAACCACAGTGAATCCTAGGAAATTACCATTCTCTGTAATTTTAATCTGTACCAAATTTTATCTACTTCCACATCTTGTAAAATGAGATTAATAAAGATAATAAAATCATACCTCGTATAAATAGTCTGTTGAGTGATACTTTAAAGCTGCAAACATCATCTTTCTCGTTTTGTGATGAATTTAATACTTCATCTAAAATTATGAATTTTATCTAAAAATAAAATATGGATTATTTTCCCCCTTGCATTACACAAAAATGCTAAGAGAGCAGATTGAAAATATAATTCACCAATAATAACTGTGAATTCTGCCCGCACTCTGGAAGGTGTTTCCCTTAGAATAATGCTTCCCTACTAAATGCTTTCACCTAGTACTCTTCCTTCAGAACAATGTAACAGACTGATTACAGACCATGGGCGGTTCATTTAAATCTAAGTGAGTTGGTTTATTTTTTGGGTGGATGGGGGGCTGGGCTTTTTCTCCTGCTGTCACAGTTAGTTTCACAGAAAATTTTTCAAAACATTAAGCGAATGTGAGCATACAAAGTATCTCCCCTGAATCAGGAGAGTCTTAAACAGTAATTATGAGATCCAGAGTCATCCTATTTATTTAAGGGATTCTAGTTTAACAATAGCACTTCAATTATCTACACCATTAGCTTTGTATTGACTCACGTGAAATGCAGGGACTTTTAAAAATCTGTTTTAGGAAGAAACTGGGGATCACAGAGGCTGCTTGGGAGCAATAGGCCCTGCCGTAACTGCAGCCCTCTAAACAAATTCCCTGTTGGGAACCAGGAGCATGATGGAAACTATTTAAGGACAGAGACATGGTACGTGCACAGAACACGTTATATTCCTGCCCCGGTGTGCATAAGGTGAGACACCCTTTGTGGTTAATTATAATTAGTATGGGAATCAACGCTAAAGAAAATTTTGTCCAAAAATAATGTAAATGAAATACAGTGTTACTGCATGAAAGGATAGGGTGAGCAGGGATGCCAGGTGCTCCTGGTACTTCAGCCATCAGCAGTACAGAGGAGACTAAAATTGCTTCAGTAACAATTAGGAGAACGCTAAACTTGGTTATAAACGTACAAGAACTGGGACCAGGGCCTAGAATGTCACTAGGGACTCTGCGTTTATTTGGGATGAGTCTAGCTGGAGAAAAAGGGCTCTGCTGTGGTAAAGACTGGGTTCAGGTAAAAAAAAAAAAAAAAAAAAAAAAAAAGATAAAAACATGTGGTAAAGAGGGTATCTTTTTAGTGTAGGTGTGTACCTGCCCACAGGCAGCAGTGAGGCTGACACGAGCACCACCCTGGGCACCCCTTGGACAACCCTCTGCTCTCCCCTCTAGCCCCAGAAGATGGGACGAGACAGGGTCCGTTTTCCAGCAGAGACCGACAGAACCGCGAGCACAAAGGGAGCTGCGCTATGGCTTAACACTGGCACATTAATACTCCTAGCACCAATGCTGTGTGTGTTAGGCACATAAAAATATTACTATTAGAGATGTGACGCTTAAATCAATTAATAACCACCTCCCTGCCACTTTGAATAGGTATGGGAGCTACACTTGCCTAGGCAGACATGTACCTTAAAATGTTCATTAAAATAAAAAAAAACCCACTACATACGAGTATGCTCCTGTTTTGTTTTCTAAAAGCTCTACTTTTTTTGAAATTAATGGAATACACAGTATGAGCTGTTTCTGCCAGCCCGCGGTTTGCAGACTGGAGGAAGAGCGTGGCAAGAGCTAGCGTCCGCCTCCCTCACAGGGCCACGAGGCCGCCACGCTGCCAGCACACCCCCGCCACCGCCACCATGTCGCTCTCCTCTCACCTCCCCTTCGCCGCGCGGGGGGCGCCGGGCGGCCGCTGATTGGCTGCGGCCCCGTGACGCGCGCAGCACCCAACGGTCGCGCGGCGGGCAGGGAAGCCCCTCCCTAACGGCCGCGGCGGGGGCGCCTACGTGAGCGGCCGCCCGTGTGCCCAAGCGCCATCCCGGGAGGCGCCACTGGTGGCGGTTTGTGCCCGCGCCGGGTCTGCTCGGGAGCGCATTATTGCTAATCGGCAAAGGGGGGTGTGTGAGCACTTACTGCAGGAGAGGAGGCCTGGGATCATCTGTGAGGTGTGAAAGAGGATGTAAAAATACTTTTAAAAAGCACTAAAGTATTAATTTACTTTTAAAACAATAAACGCACTAATGTATTAATTTAAGTAATGAAACATGTGGCTTTGGGTTTTCCTCCAACAGGAACAGCTTCTATGGGAGAAAGTTGCCAGGAGTGCATTGGTCTCTGGTCAAGCTTTTTCACAGACATCCCCTTTACAGTCATTTGACATTGCTATGGTTTAGCAGAGTGATAGGAGCAGTATATTGAAATTACAGTACTAGTTACACGTACTGTAGCCACTGCAGTGTACTGCTCAATTGCAGTGTGGTCCCTGCCGGCAGTGCCTACAACACAGTCACCCTCGTGAGTATCTTCCATCGCAGGTGAGGAGCGTATGAGCTGAGGCCAGCACAAGCCTGTTGCTCTCTTCTTGATTCTTCCGTTTGTTCAGGTTTTAAGCTTGGGGTGAGTTGTGTGTATTTCCCCTGTGTTGATCTGACCATCTGTGGGAAAAAAATTCTCATGTTTACGACATGTACACAGTTGATGAAAGAAATATTTACGCTAGTTGATCCATCGAGGGAGTGGCACATCTGAAATAAAGGTCACCCCACATGCCCCTTCCTATTGAGATACAATCTCCGTGTGAGAACTGCGGTTAATGAGTCACCCTGTCTTATTCCTCAGCTCCACTGGCACTGCAGATTTCTTCCATTTTGAAGGTGTCCTGTATTTTCCAAATACTTTTTTTTTTTTTTGCAGGCTGGGGTGGAAGGCTCCCTCTTGCCCTGTTCATCATGCAAGCCAGAGCACTGAACAGCGTTACCTCCTCCTCGCACCTTGCACGGACATCCACGGAGGGTGCGCCACGGGTGCAGCCGTTCGTGTGTGTTAGTACTGCAGCGGATGCTTTCGGCTTGTTGGTGTGGTATTCCCAGGATTCTGGAAAACTCGATTCTTCGAACAACTCCTGGAAGGTTGCTAAAGCTCAATTTCAAACTACATGCTAGAACCCATATGAGGATAGACAACCACTGGGGAAAATAAAGTGATACTTTTCACTCTTGTTTAAAAGTTCCATTAGTTTTTGTACTTCACAGTCAGTGAAGAAGTTAATTTAAAAAATCGGCATATGCTATTTTTACCACTACGAAATTACCATTTTTTCCCCCGTGAAGATATATTTAGCACTTTTAATAGTGTTTCCAAACAGAGGCATTGTGTAGATGTTTGCGAGCCAGTGAATATGCCGTAGTAGAAGCTGTACTGTTAAAGCGAGAACTCCAGCATCACAGGCAGTCTCTGCAGGCTTTGAAGATTATAATCTGAGGCAAATCTGTCCTGTTTAATATTATTTATTTTTGTTTATTTTTAAAATAATAATTTCATTTTATTTTGTGTGAGGCAAATTTGTAAGTTGTCTTGATTCTTATTTACAGAGAAATGGGTAATTGAAAAGATGTCACTGCGCAGAAGTCCCTCCAGGCAGTAAAGGCTTTGGGCGTACCTGAATAAGGTGAGAACAGGAGCAACAGCAGAGCAGATTAGGTAGTTCTTCATGCCTCAGGTCAGCAGCCACTCAAGCAAACATGTTGTAGTTTTGGTATCAACTAGGCACTCACGTTTCACTTGTAAAACTGCATGCATCACCTTAAATGGCTGTCCCATGAAGAAGGTTGAGAAATTTAATAATGTGAACACACATGACTGTCTGTTGGGGAAAGATATAAGGGAAAGCAAGATAAAGGAAGGGTAAGAGAGGAGAACATAGGAGAGGTAAAGAAAGAGGAGGGAAGAGGAGTGAAGGGAAGAAAAAAGAACTAATTTAGTTCTTTTCCCTAGTTTCTCTTCTGATTTAAAGAAGCAGAAGAGACAGGAGCATCTGATCAGACACAGTGTAGTGATAAAGGAGGCATTACGGAAAAGCAGATGCATTTCCACATGCATTTTCTGCTTTTGTTTTTATTTGATGTTTATTTGCAATTAGATTAAAAGGCAGAAAACAAGTAGCAGACTGTTCTTTACAAAAAGCATGCTGCACAGTCCGCACCAGGTTATCTCATTTAGTCTAAGATAGTATGTTACATTATATATGTATACTTCGTGCTTCATGACATCCCCTTTCAAGTGAAGGCTGTTGAGGCAGCAGTGCAGAGGTTTGATCTTACCAAATTAGTTCTGGACCATTTATATTTTAGCCTTTGAGGGTTATCCCATTTGATATAAAGGCATAAGAAATGATTCATTGTGACTGAAATAAAATACTCATGTTGGTGATCCTGTTTGTACACAATGAGATATTGTCACTTCCCCACTGTGAGTAAATGCTTGATTTTGAGAAGCCAACTTCATATTTTACAGAGTTGGAAAACAGAACAGTGATTTTGAAAATCAAACCATTCTCCAGTTGCTCTAGTTGCTACAGGTATGTAATGTATCTCTTAAATTGGTTCTTCAGTATGAAGAAATATGGGTTGATCAGATTATCCCAGAAGTAATCATGTTCTCCGTTTTAAAATTTGTTATGGTTTGGTAAATGGGCCTTTGTTTAGCAACACTGTCCACACCTATAATAATATTTTGGAGTTTTTAATAGGTAGTTTGGATTAGATTTTATCAAGAGTGATATTATCATGCATTTGATCATTTAGTCACTAAAAGAGTGCATTTTGTCAGAACATCTAAAACCAGAATTGCGAAGTTCCTTAATAACAATTACAAAGATAATAATAGCCTTTACATCAAGGTAAAATTCCTGCTTAATGTCAGGGAGTCTTGTGGTATTGGCAAATAGCTAGTGCTTCATAAAAGAATGAAAAACAAGTAAAAATTCTTTTTTGAAACAAGGCATATGAAGACTGAACGGGAAAGCAAAGATAATAAAGTCTGGGATAATGCTGCGCCACCTAAAATGAGAACAAATGCCAAACCAAAATATTTTTACTTATGAATCAGAATAATGATAAAACAATAAAACAAAGTATTCATTTCAATTTCTCTCTCCCAAAAAGTGTAAAATGTACTTGGTAAGACTAGAAATAATACAGAAAGGTTAGCTAATGAAAAATTGCAACGTATTTTTGAAATACATGAACAACTCGATGAACCAAGGCACACAGGTAATGTCTATTTAGAGTGCATGAAACATGAAGGAACTTCATTCACCACCAGAATTTATAACAGAATATTCATCTATGTACCAGCAGTCCTTCAGTGCAGAAGGGCTGTTGTGCAAAGCTGCTGTGCACGTAGTCGTGATCCACTAGGGGCTGTCATTGTCACACGTCTAGATAAACAGCCTCCAGTTAAAAGAGCAGTGTGGAGGTGGAGAAATCCCACAGGCCCTGAAAGATAAAGAGTGTTAGCTCTCCAGATGTCTGCCCAAATGAAGGGTCTTCCTACCAGCCTAAGAAGACAGCTCCCTTGTCAGGAGAGAGCAGGCTCAAAAGGGGATTTGGCTTGGGTAATATTCTCTGCAATAAGAGTGCACTGCTTTCATGAAGTTTTGATGTATTTTCTTTGCAGTTTGATTTATTGACTTTAAAAGTAAAAGGAAACCAATGTTAATGAAAGCTGGGGTTTTTTTTGCCACAGGAACTGAGGGCTGCCAACCTAATACTAAGAATGCTTGTTGAAGTACATTTGCAGACTTCATTTTATACCAAATAAAAGAGGAATCAAGGTAACAGTAGGAGATGACTCTAATCCTGAGACATTCATATCATGAGGAAGCCCATTTAATGTGACTAATGATATGAAGATGTGCTAGCCTCAAACTAGCCTCAAACTTTCTTGCAACCACACCAGAGCTTTAGAGAGTTAAATTAAAAAAAAAAAAGATTTTTTTTCTCCAATGATTTCCTTAAGACTCCAGTTTTATTATGAATCATTCAATAAATTGAACTAGGACATTCTGTGGTAGGATAATAAGATATTATCACACACCACAAGTATGATAGTTGTAGAAACTTGGTGAAAACATAAGGCACTAACTTGGAGAATATTTGTGTTTTGCCTAAATTAGACACAAGCATGCTTTCAGTGAAAAACTACAGGCAGAACAGCTCATCTGAAGTTTGAAAAGGCAAGGGAGATCACAGAATTGCAGAATGGTTAAGGATGGAAGAGACCTCTAGAGATCATCTAGCGCAACCCCCCCTGCTCAAGCAGGGACACCTAGGGCAGATTAAATTTTCAAAACTTGTGATGGCTGTTAATTAAAAACTTAAGCTTATTCTTTAATTTTGCTGTGAATCACTGAACAAAATATCAGTACTATCAGTGATACTTCTCCCAAGGTTCAAAGACCACCTTATAAACTGATGCTTTCTTCAGTCTGGTTGCTATTTTGTAGTCTTTTAAATGCATTCTGTTTTTTAATTAACTGTTATTGGTGACACATGTTTTTATGCTCTGCCTTCACTGGTCATGGTTGCCTCCATTTAATTTTGTTCTGCCTCTACATTTGCTCCGTGCTCGCTAACAGTACTATTATCAGTGCCAGTCTTAGAGCAAAAAGGTAGTTCTTAAGAGTAGGTTGTTGCAGTAAAGATAGTGGTGTGAAAATGGCTGGCACAGGTACCATCGTGATTGCTTTGTAGTCTTCTTGTGATTGCCTGTGGGGTAATGGTTTCTCTTTGGAGCTGGCATGGGTACAGTTCTCTATCTCAGAGTTTGCAAGGGCGCTACAAAGCTTTGAAAAGGAAGTTATTATTGGCAGTGGTTGAAATAAGTTGAAAAGTGGTAAGATACATGTGGTCTTGAAAAAGAGATTAGCCTTAATTTTACAGGATTTCTTTCTTTTGAGCTGCAACAAATGGCCAACACATTCCTACACTGGAGGTACTACAAAAGGCTTAGCATCTCAAGCAGATAATATTCACACTGTCAACTTTCTTTTTACCAGCTTGAGGTGTGCTCTTAACCCTCAGGTTTGAAAAAGAATTTTCTATAGCACTCCTCATTTGATCATTCTGTCCTAAATGAAGGGCCACATGAGGAGAAACAGACCAAACCAAACCAGTAGTTTATGAGGACTTATTGTGGTACCATCTTTTTAAGTGAACATTTCTTAAAATCTGTACATCTTAAGCCACGTCCCAGACAAAATATTAATTACCATAAAGCTGTCTAAAATTGAACACTACCATTTGAAATTGCTTGTGTATTAGGATATGCTGTGACTCACATAGTAGGCAGTTATTTCCTGATCTTTAATTTGTGTCCGTTTGAAGGTCTGATAGAAAAGTCAGTTAGGCTTCTAGCTAGCCCTTGCAATTGCAGTGGCATTTTTTTCCATTGATTTGCCACAGAAAAATATTTCTAGTATGATGAGTGACAGTCAAATTATATCTTCCATTTTGTTGTCTGAAGCATCCCAATACCTTTAGAGTTTACAGAAACTTTAAAAGATGCAGTGTAATCCTTCAGGCTGTTTTCTATTTTCTTCCTCTTACTTCAGTATAAATTATTTGATAAGACATTTTTATTCACTTTAGATAGTGTTTGGTGACTAAGACTAAGGGAAAAACATTATTTTGAGGAAAAAAGATTTTTCTGTCATAGCTGTATAGGTGAAGAAAAAAATGCAGAAACTCAGGACAGACTTTTCATTTGCTTATCAGAAACAACTGCAGCAATGTTTGACTCATCAAACAATGCCAGGGACGCTCAAGGTCAGTGATGAGATTTTGAATGTAAGTATAAAGCAACAGCAGTGACAGCCTCCTTCTGGGCTGCTGAACTGCTTCCAGAATGATGAGCATTTGATAGTCTCTCCTGGACATTATAATCCAAAATAATTGCAGCCTTTTGCAATGCCTATGATATAATACACCTGATAGCATCCTAATGGCTATTTGGAGTGCATTCAGGAACCATGATGTCTAGTATAGGGAAGGGCCATCAAGGAATAAGCCCTTGTAAGACGTGACTTTTCCAGAGCTATTTGCTGTAATAAGTATAACTCTACAATCAAATGTCTCAAAGCCCTACAGTAGCACTGGTGGCCCTGTGGTGAGTTCTGTTCTTACCACTAGACATTACTTTGGCACATGGATCAGAGCTTACCTAAGCTCAGGAGATGTCCACATCAAGTTTTAAGCCTGTGCCAGATCTGTTCCTGCTGCACTCCTCAGCTCCAACAACCTCTGGAGGTGCAAGGCAGCGTTGTGGTCAGAAAGTCTCACATAGACCGGTAATGACAGACTATTCCTCTTTCCTTTGCCTTTCACCTCTCGTTAGCTGTTCCCAAACTGGCCAGGTCATTGCCTTCTTCAGAAGCCATGAGAAGCTCATGGAGGAGCCATGAGACTAGTTGATATGTATTGTGCTTTATTCTAAGAAACTATGTCTCATATTTCAAAATATATGTGAGTATCCAGGCATTTTCATGCTACCGTTCTTCAGACTTCATTAGTCATCTGTTTGGTTTCAATTTCCACACCTGAAGGAGCTCAGAGGGAGGGAGGCTTTGTTTGGACTGGCATTGAAGTACCATGAAAGATAACCACTGAAAGTCTACTCTCCTCTGTTTGCTGAAGCCAGTATCACTGAAACTGCACATGCTCTAAGCAGAACATGGTCCACATTATGATCTTTAGCAAAACTGATGTGATCACTAGTGGCTTCAGTTTATGTTTTTCTGTAAAATCTAATGACAAAGGTTTGAATTGTTAAAAAAGGGAGGAGGAGAGGGAAAGCATAGGAAATGGATTCCTATAGGAATTTTCCATAGGTAAAGTACTTCACAGCAAGATTGCTAGATTGCTTTGAGGAAAGGTAGAATGGATTCTCCTATTAAGTATATTACTATTAGCACACACAGGCTCATAGTAGCACACGGTGCCTAATGTACTCTACAGGAGCGGCAGTTCTGAGGATGTTGTTTGTTCAAAAACCAAAGATAAAGTTAAAAACATATAAGGTGTTCAGTTTATCTGCTAAGTGTTGTTTTCTCACCTCTAATGCCAGTCCTTGCCACTGGCTTGGAGCCTGACCTTGAGTAAGCTATTTCATCACTTAAACTTTCAGGATCACGGAGGAGAAATGTCCTCATTGTTGCAAAGTGTTATTAAGTCAGGTTTCTGCTTATGAATGAATTTAAGCAAATGTCTCGGTACAGTGACACTTCCAAGGATATTTATCATGTGATAACAGAGCTAAGAAGAGTTCTGTGAGAATCCAGATAATGCATTAGATATCACCAGGATTTTCTCCTGCAGTGAACTCACATTATTCCTGGTTACATCAGCACTCACATCCAGCAGAAGTTTTTGGTACTGTTGCATTGTGTCTGCAGTGAAAAGCAAAAATGTCTTCTGCTTCACCAGGATACACTAGCAAAGTGATTCAGTCCTAGCTCCTTGTGTCATTTTAGCAATGACTCCTCATCTGATTGCTGGGACTGCCACCAAACTGAGATGGAGCACCAGTCACTTGTCTTTCAGGTGACTTCTTGATGTCCTCTTGATTCCTGTCCTCCATATCTCCGTGAGTAGCACACCCATTTCCTCTGAGAGGATCCTGCCCTGTCAGTTGAGTAGCTGAGTCAGTTTTCAGTTGACCAAAACCAAGAGAGAGCAGCTTTGGTTAGTTCTTTCTACCTGCAGCTAATATCCTGTATAGCCTTCCTGGGCTTGCTTAGTCCACGAAGACACGCTATTTTTTAAAGAGGACCTGAAAAGTTAACTTTATAAATGTGTAAGTTTAAAATTCAAACACCATCTTTCTGACCTGTGATTGCAGGACTATCAAGGCTTTCAGTCATACTATGCCGACTAATCCCATTCTGTCATCACCTTGGCATTTTCATGTGTCATGTTGAGTGTCCTTGTATTAGTGTCCCAATAAATTATAAAATTAGCAAATTATTTGAGTGAGATGCAGTGCACATTTTGCAATGTACAGTGATGGGGCAAGAATGATAGAGCCATGCAAGAAGTGCTTTGCATCACACGGGCGGTACATCTTCACAACGTAATTGCATGTTTGATTAGAACTGCAGGGAGGACAGGTAAAGATGTGTAAGACTCTCTGACATATCTATCTGCTGCAGCCTGAGTATGTCACGTCATGATGTGGATGTCTCACCTTAATACATCAGCCAGCAGGTTTGAGGTTGACAGAATTCCCGTAAGCCGATGTAATACCTTTTATTATGTAATGTGGCATTTCCGTGATTATGTAAAATTAAGGTAAGCCTTTTACAATATCTCTTGGTGGCCTGGGAAATCCAGCTGAGATTGTAATCCAGTCAACTCTCCTTCCATTGCCTGAGCAGAGTGATACAGACAGAGAATTACTATGCAAGATAATTCCTGAATAACAAAGACACAAAGAGCAAACTGCTATACAGAGAAATAAACCTAATAATACTTCCTTTATATTTTCACATATTAAACAGAGAGAAGCAAAGCAAAATATAATTTAGTGATGCTTCTGATGGTTTTATTCCTCCCTGCCTTTTACATTGTCTTGCATATATTAACTTTTTTTTCTGTGAGTAGTTATGTCCATAATGCAAAAGATGTTAAAGACACTAAAATGAGACAAGGCAAAGATAAAAAACACCCATGAAAATAAGTCAGTGGCTTCAGTGCTTCCTCCTTCTAGATCTAGGAGGATCTATTGATCCTTCAATATCTAGATAGATATTTAAATATATTTAATCTAGTTTCATACTAAGCAGTTTGCCTTTTTTTTAGGTGAACATTCTTGAACATTCTCAGTACTATTCCTACTGATTACAGTAGCTCAGAAACCTGGTACAAACAGGTACACTATTGTGCTGGGTTGCGCACAGGCACCTGATAACATCCCAAGTCTTGGATCCGAGCATACTTGTAATTAAAGCATCTCTTTCTCAGTCAGACTCAGGATTTTATGCAAGTTGTTTAGAGAGTTGATATGTTTGGGAGGGAAAAGTATTTTTAAGATTTAACACACTTTGTGTTACAGACTCAGCTCCTGGTGATTTGTGCTGTAGATTCACCTTTCACCTAATATTTGCATCTGCAAAACAGTCTTGAAAGCCCATGTCTGGAGATGGCATTTTTACTGTCTGGAAGATTTATCACCATGCAGGACAGAGATGAGCTAGCTTGTTTTTCGCCTTGGTCTGCCAAAATCCACTCCCACTCAATGCTTAGCTCTATGAAACCTGGTGACAAGAAGCCCCACCTCTGTTTTTGTGACTAATTCTGCATTATGTTATCTGTCATCTAAATGAACCCATAAAAATAAAGAACCCATCCTGAACAGTTTGCAGTTTAGGTTGGATATAATATAGGAAAGTGACACTATGCAAAAATATTGAAATAGGAGGAAACATTACTAGTAAAAGCTGGTGGATTGCTTATTCACTAGTATATTAAGCGTATTACTATGTTTAACAGAACACTGCTTGTGTAGACACTGATTTTGTCTCCCTACATCTGCTAAATGTCACTGCAGTTTATGAGCAGTTCCATTGCAAACCTTTGATCAGAAGTTGGCTGGACCCTGACTAGGCTTGGGAAACATGCCCAGCAAGGAAGTGTTTTGATTTTGGTGGGGATCATCGTCTTAAGGAGGGAAAAGAAAAAGGCTTTAGCCAATACAATAGTCAAAATGGTAAAAAGTAACTATGCAAATTAATCTTTAATCCCAATTTATCATATTAAATCGTGTGTGGTACATCTCTGAAAGAACTGTCATCACAAGAAATGATCATTGCTATGATGAGGTGGCTATAGAGAGGTCTAATACTGCACCAGGGTTAAATCTCCATCAACCAATACTCAGGAGCAAAATATAGTTAAAAATCACCTCTTCACATATCTTTAACACAGAAACATTGGCTGGCTAGTGTGACTAGTCTGAGCAGAGGTGCTTGTGCCCTTGCTCTGGTCCATGCCTCTGCTCACATAGCGCCAGGCAGGGTGGATACCTGTCCATGCTGGATGTCTTGGGGTTCCTGTCAGCCTCCAAACTGCCCAGGGTCCTTGGGACAGCAACCCAGTCCTCACTCACATCGACTGGTCCCCACAGCTTGATGTCATCTGCAAACTTAACGACAGTGTGCTTATCACCTCCTCTAGGTCGCTGCTGAAATGTGGAACAGGACAAGTCCTTGGATGTACCTTGTAGGACTGCAGTTGTCGCCGGCGGCCATGGAAGATACCCCGCCATTTACCACCATCCTCTGAGCCAGACCACCCAGGCAGGTATTGTATTCACCGACTGGTTGTCCAGCAGCCCAGGCCATAGCTTGTATCCAGCTTGGATACAAGAACATTGTGGCAGAGAGATTTGAAAGCCTTGTTCAAGTTAATGACATTCCTTCCTCATCACAACTGCTTTATCACAGAAGACAACCAGCTGGGTCCAGCATGACCTGTCTACCCCTGGCCAACCTATATTCACTTCTCCCATTACTGGCTTTATATGCCCAGTGCTTCAAAATGAATTTCACTACCACCAAAGCGAATTTGAGAATTCCTCAGAATATGCTTCTATTTTTTTACATCTTACAAGTAGTATCTGGAAGTGATGGGAAAAATAACATTATTGCAAAATGCTTTTTTTTTTAATGCTGTGTTTCCCATAACTACTTGGAACAGAAACTAGTGTCAAGGGACCAGTAGTATAACAAAATAAACTGGCTAGAAGTAAGGCTAATCAAATTCAATTTGGATGTAAGGCATGAATTTTTAACAATAAAGTCAATTAATGACTGGAAATCTCATGTACGCTGACACTCTTTATTTTCCCCAGAACTAGAGACTTGCTTAAAACAAGTACAAAAGTGCTGAAAGAGAAGGTGTAGACTTCATGCAGAAATTGCTGAGTAAGTTTCTCTGAACTCTTCTGTATGAGATCTCAGTTTCAGGCCTTTCTATCCTCTCAAGTTTTGTGCCAATGCTATTTAGCAAGGCATTAGCTCACATAATTATTTTTAAAGAACTTACCATCAAATCAAATGCTGGCAAGCCTGGGTCTCCTACTTAAAATCAGATAAATCAAATTTCTGTGTCACATACATCTAAACTAATGGTGATATTTTCTGATATCTGCAATACCAGACCGCTGTCATGACTTCATAACACTTGGCATGCCAGTCAGGTTTCAAGTGAGTGAGGTGAGTCAGTATAGGAAACCAATCTGGGATAAAATTGTTCACTTATCTTTTGGTGGGGCGCATTTTCTGCCAGCTTAGATGTGTGCGATCAAGCTGGTTAGACAAGCACTGATATTAGTGAAAGAACAGCAGCATGCACAAAGGAGAGGGAGAGGGGAGCGGTGCAACAGAATAATATATCCTCATTGGTGGCCGAAAATCGGTGCAGTTCAAATGTGCCATACGCTAATACTGTGAGATATTTTTCCTTAAGTTGACCATGTAGTCTTATGATTATGCTTCTTCCTCTCTTGAGACAATGATAAGAAAGAGTTGATGTTATTTTTGTTATTATTTATTGTCTGTAGCGTATACGTGCCTCACCAGGCATGGTGTGTAGGTGGCCACACCTCACCTAGGGAATAAGCCCACAGAAGACACTCCTAGTAGCTGATTGATTCATTTTTGTATCTGCTAGGCACAGCTGGAATGGTGTATCAGAGACATAATGGCTCTTGCAGCCTACCCTTTAATTCTGGACAGGCAGAACTTATTTAAGGTACAGCTCGTCAAGCAGCATAGCACTCAAGACACTGCCATGATGAGGCAGTGAGTAGACTCATAAACAGGTAAGGAGATCAGTCCATTTCTATGGTCCTAAATAGCAACACTTACCATGCTTTCTATATATGACTCTGGTTAAACATTACCTTGTTAATCAAACAAGAGTGTGAGCTGACAGTGCCTTTCCTCCAACAACCAAAAAGGGAGGCCACCCTCCATCCCAAGCGTCTCAGTCCTGCCTGCTGTGTCACCATTCCTCATGCTGCACTTCTGAAGTGATCTGGGTCTCAAATTAACCCTCTCAAATAGAAAAAGTGGTTAATCCTTAACCCAGGTGATTTGGGAAGCCCAGCATATGCAGAGCCCTGCAGGCAGTTGCACAGCACAGCCTGGAGCATGGGAGGGCCTCGATGGACCAGCAGGAGGGCAGGAAGAACAGGGAAACAGGTGCATTTCAAACTAGCTTCATCCCTCGAGTAAACACATCACTGAATCATCTCCTTTCATTGTGATGAGAAAATATGAGAAGATACTTAATTGCAGGACATACTATCCAAGCATTACCACTGTGTAAAAGACTATAATTATAGTAATGTGCCACAAATTAATACAATACTTAAAATTCTGTAGCTACACAATGATAGTCTGGATGGCTGTGTTCTTTCCTAGTATGCAGCCTGCCAGATGATGCACCATGTAGTTCTCCTACCTTTCCATTATCCTATCAGTTTTACTTTCTCGTTAACTTACAGAAAGATTCTCTTGCTGCGAGTATTTTATAAATTACCCATCTCAACTACTTTACTTCTTAGTTCAGGGTTAGGGACTGCCTCTTCCATTTCAATATCTCTGTTTTGACATATTTTCCATAGCTGCCTTTCTGCTTTCAGTATGCATCAGCTCTGTTCCTACAATATATGAACCACTTCTCTATTTGAATAAAATGTCTAGTTTTAGACAGCTTTGCAGATGTGAAAATCCACAGTGTAAACTACCAAACATGCTGCATATATTTTCTTTATACATGCTAAAGTTTTGTATCTTAAGGCTTGGACATTTTAGTTGACATTAGGGGGTATTGATTAGTGTTGTATAGGCCTGTAGGATGATGGTAACAATAATAGTTGATTTTTGGTTGGAACAGAAATTGAAATGTGGCTTTATCAGATAGTGACTTCGGTAGCAAAATCAGCTTATGTAGATCTGAGCTCCAAGCCTTACCCATTACTTCGTGCTATGGACCTAGTCTTTAAGACAGCTGAGCACTCTGGTGAAGCAGCCCCCTAAGGCAGTAATTCCGGTTTTTCATTTTATTTTAAGTAACCTGCACCCGGCTACTTTGATGAGTCAGTGTCAGAGTCCCCAGGCCCGTTCATGGTGTGGCTGCCCCAGTCCTGCTTGTGCCTCCTGCCCTAAGTGTGCACTCACAGCGTTTCCCTTGTGCCATCCCTACCTTTTGCTGGACCCTTGGCCAAGGGAGGAAATTTGTAGCAAGGGAAGGGACAGCACTATGACCGCAGCGATCAGTGGTCTTATTGATGCAGCTTCTTGCTTCTCTAAGCTGCTGCCACAAAGGGAAGTTGTGCTCTCTTGCTTCCTTACAGGTCTGGGCCTCTTGGTGAAATGCAGTTGAAAACAAAAACACACTCCAAACCCAAGCTTTGTTTTCCATCTCATCAGCAAGATTGGTTAAAGAAGCACTGCCAGTGCAAAGGGAGGCAGGAATGTGAACAGAGGAGTTTGTGTGTGTGTGTGTGTGTGTGTGTGTGTGTGTGTGAGCGTGCATACATGTGCCTGCTTCTTCAAAAAGGGTTTAAACCATCTGCGAAACTGCATCCAGAGTGCTTGGTGGAGAAGCGTGTGGTAGCCCAAGACATTAGGGGAAGTTGAGTGCTACCTGGTGTACCCAGAACAAAACTCTTCTCTCTCTGGGAAAGCTCTCCTTTGTATACAGAGCATAGCAGGCATGCCAAGCGTCTGCCTGTGGCTTTGTTCTGCTTGGTGGTGCTTCGATTTTCTGTGCTATAGGGGCAGACTGGGTTATATTACAAGACAGTGTTAGCAACTTATTTTGGAAAGGAAGTGGTTATAGCAGTTCTAATAAAAGAAGTATCGGATCCTGCAAGCCTTCAGGAATGTGTGCATATAGAGACATGGAGGAATTAATATTTTGAGAGAATATTTCTTGTTTTTATTTAATATTTAGAGCAGAATGTATAATTAAAGCACTTTACAATATTTATCTACGTTTAAGACATTTCCTTAGGCAGAGCATTTAAGAAAAATATCAGACTTAGAAGAAATGAGACTGTCTTATTTTCCAAGAACAATGTTCCAATAATTGCAATGCACCTTGGATAAAAGGAGAAGGGAAATGATCACTTAATAGCTACAGTTAGGAAAGCATTTCTGATATGGCAAAAATAATCTAAGTATTTTTAGTGTCCTCTGAAATATCCTATAAAATGAAAGTTTTCACAGATATCCTGGGGAAGTATAGGGTAAACACTTATTTCCTAGATGGTCTCAGAGCTGGGGAGCTGAATGAAAAACATGTATGTGTTGAAAACAGCCCATGTATAGATAGATGGACAAGTTAAAACAGACAGTATTACTTCAGCACTCTGTAAATTAATTTTAATTTATCTTCTGATGAGATCTTTTATTATGGCTAGGTAAGATTACATCTTACTCAAAGCTTCGCTGAATAGCTCACTAGTTTCTGCAAAAATATTCATTGGCTGTTCTCTGTGTCAGGATGCCTAAGAAGTTAACACATAGCTCAAGACAATCTGCTCCTCATCATTTTGACTTTGTGTAGCACAGGAGAAAAGCACTTCTCCATTAGTCTCTCTTTGGCCCTTGAAAGCTGGTTCTGCTATGGTAAGTGCCTAGAAAGCAGGCACTGATAAAGGAAGGCTCAGAAAGGACCACTATAGCAGTATCTCTGTGTATCAGCTTTTCTTGATGTAAATACTGGCTAGAGTTGATGGCCTCCAGGCTGTGCTGAAGTAAACAGACAGATATGCCTGAGGAACTTGCATTGACCTTCTCCTGAAATTTTTTTTTTTTTACACATGAAAATGGAGGCAGACTGGGTCAGGATGCACCATGGAAAATACCAGTGTCTTTAAACAAAAAACAAAGAATCAATTTTCTTGTTTACCTATCAAATCCAAAGGAAGGTGATGTTTTCTGCCCATCTATAGTCTTGCTAAGATAAAAATGTAGTATACATGTTGTATTTTTTAAAACTAGGTGGAATCTATCTAGGTATCTTCCTAAATAGATATTCATGATAAGTAGGAAGCAATGTTCTGTTATCCTAGTCCTCTCTGCTAATGCTCCATAGTGTGACTTAGGTGGTCAGATCTCTTTTGGGAACTGCAAAAGTCATTGCAGACTGAAAACTGCAAACATCATTCTTTCACATCCATTAATACACTGTTTTGCCAGTACGGGTTTCTCCAGGTACAATCCAGATGATGCCAGATTAATGAATATGACAGGCATGAAAAGGCTAAGAAAGCTCAGTTTAGTCTGCTTGTAAAGAGATAAGCAAAGATCTAATTGTTGTATTCAGGCACCTGAATCTGAGCCACAGAAAAGATACAATCAGAGATGAACAGAGAGCAGATAAGTGGCATTAGTCGCTAGTTACTGTAAGGGAAATATTAATTAGATATAAGAAAGAAAAAAACTGGCACAAAATTGGCACAGGAAGGTTCTGAGGTTTCCATTCATGGAGTCAGTGAGGACTTAATAAGACAGCATTCTGATTCAGTTGTTCCTGCTTTGAGAGGGCGTTGGACTGGAGAGCTGTAGAGGTATTTTCTCAGCTAAATCTTATTTAGCTAAAAACTAAATCTGTGATGTAGTTCTAAAGCACCTGAGCTGAGCACTATCCATAATGCTAAGTTGTTAAGTTATTCTGGAGAGAGAGTAACATTGCAATCAGGTATAAATAAGCATGACTCTTCTAACATCCACAATTTTTGCTTGATCTCTAGAGAACAACTTTTATACCATTAGTTGTAAATTCTGATGCTCTGAGTCTCTACTCAATGATCAAATGGCCACACAGGTAAATTTGAAAGCAGTAATACATCCATAAGAACCATTTGCCATGGATGAATAATGTCCTTGATTTCCCTGTTTTATTTTTTTAATCATATTCCCATGATTTACATAACAATTCATTGTCCTTTGTGAAAGCTGATATAGTCGACCTAAATGCACATAAGATAACTTCAGGCTGTGTAAAAGGTGTTTTCCTAACCCATGTCAATTACAAGTGAGCTTTATTACTTCTATAATTTTTATTAAGGAGTGTGTGAAGAGCTGTGTCAGAGATTAGGATCTCATTACAAACGTGTAATAGAAGTTACCTTGTCATTGACTCTTTTCAGTGATGCCCAGAATGAGAAGCAAAAGGCACAAACTGAAGCACAGGATGAATATGAGGAAGAATTTCTTTCTTGTGAGGGTGACAGAGCCCTGGAACAGGCTGCTCAGAGAAGTTGTGGGGTCTCCTGCTTTGGAGATCTTCCAAACCCACCTGGACACTATGCTATGCAGCCTGTCGTAGGTGACCCTCCATGGGTAAGGGAGCCGGACGAGATGATCTCCAGAGATCTCTTCTAACTTCAACCATTCTGTGGTTCTGCGATCCTATGTACTATTTAAACTAGCTTGAATGATTTTTTTCTGGAATTACACCCTTAAATCCTCTAAAATTTTGAATGGAATATGGTAGTTCCTGTTAAAAATAATCTCTATCTAAAGAAAAACATACCCCGTCTAAAGAAAAACATGTTTGAGAAAGGTAAGTTAGTTGACTGAAAAAGGGTAAATTAATAAGCTAAAAGAATGTGAGCTATGCAAACAAGAAACAGAGAAAAACAAGATTCTTGAACCTTTCGTTGGGTGTTATGTATGAAATCTGATTCGCTAATATGTGGAATGCTGTGGAACATGCTGGAGGAAAACTGTTTTTCAAAATCTTTAATAAAACATTGTGATTTGGATCCAGTCCTGTGGTTCTAATATTCGTGGTATTAGCCAGCCTTTTGCCTTGGGCTGCAAGATCAGGAAACACATTATTTCCATGGTGCACTGAAGTCTGTTCAGTAGAAGAATATGTAGGTGGGCTGTCAGGAAACACATTTTTTCACAATGACATTTTTAGAGTGGGGTGTCATCGCACAGAGGAAGAACTGGAAATCCCATTATTTGAAGAATGGCAATCTGAACTGTACAAAAACTTCTGGAAGTAATTCACATAGGAAAGTGTTTATTACAAACAGGAGAGAGAACTGTGCTGATGCGGGTAACAGAAAGTGAGGTTGGTGAAAAATGAGTAAATATCTTCACAAACCACAAACAGCTCCATGAGGTTTTGTGGTTAAAAGAGATGTATGGGAGATGAGTTGCAAAGCGGGCTGTGTGGGTGTCCAGCTGTGGAAGTGGAGAGGATCCACAGTCCAGGCAACTGACAGCTGAAGTGTTCTCACTTGATTTCATAATATGTCTTTTACTGGAGCAAAATTAAAATTTGTGATTAAATATGTATTTCAGGTAAACACCCACTACACTTGACAATGTGTTAATGCGGTGCAGAATCTTTTAAAGAAGGGTCTTTTCTTCACCTGTTTAGGATGCCAAAGATAATGTTGGAAGTGCTGTGACTTGTTAAAGAGAACCGGATGTTTCAACATGAGGAGTTTCAGCTCATGTGAGACCTGGACTGCTGCAGCCTTGCAGGCAGAAGGACCTGAGACAGCCGACGTGAGCTCTCTAGTGGGACTGAAGTCACTGCTGCCACCATGACACAGGCAGATCCTCACAGGTCAAGCTTGAGGCCTCTTTAAGATGTAGCTTCTATCATTAATTTGAAATGAAAAGCAGCTACTCTCAAATAGCTATAGGAAAAGCAATTGATTAAGTCTTAAATACCGTTGTGAGGGAAGTGTGTTGTCCTAACTTCTATACTGGAGAAAAGGGGGAATGCTTTCTCTGCCAACACTTTTTATAATTTGCTCACAGCTCCACAGGAGAATATAGTTTGTGAAATTCACAAAAAAAGAAAAAAAAATTCAAATATTCTTTCTGCAGTTTTGGATATGAATTACAGAATGTGTCTTCTTCCTCAATGACATGGATTCTACAGCAGATAAAAATCATTTGTATTTCTCCTTTGTCTAAAATAATGTTTTTCCCCTGGCCTTTCTGTGATCCATGACAAGGTAAGGCCGAGGTAAATTCAAAGGCAAAAGGGGAAAGTCCGACTATGAATATCACCACTTCGGTTGCTCTAATCATGTGTAAAGATGGAAAAATTCAGTGACTAGCACTTTTAGCCCAGTATTTTTCCCCCAGGTGAAAGTGTATTTAATTTACTTTTGTCTGTAAAGAAAGAAATTAGATTTGGACCCCAGATCACTTAGAAAACCTCATAGTTTTAGTCACATGAGTTAGTCTTCTAGTCATTCTTGAGGGTTGTATTCTTTCTGATAACGAGTGTCATGGGAGCTTTTGGGTAAGTCCAGATGCAGGTCTTGGTAGGTCGTCATTGTAGATAAGAGCATTCCAGCCCTGCATTCATGTGCTTCCTTAATCACTGATTTCATGTAAATTAGGCTGCAGTTTACTGCCTGTATTTGCTCCTGTGTCGTGAAGAAATGTGTACAGGTTCATTTGGCCTATATGTACAAACAAACAAATATTTTAAGACCTAGTGTTATTGGGTGCTGATACGTACTGAATGTGGAAACCTAACTTATTCACTGTCTGCTTGTATTCTGGGATTTTAATATGTGGAGCTGGTAAATATTGTAGCAGTATGTTAATCACTCCTTTGTCTGAGATAATAAACTTTTTAAAGTAAATACCATCTCCTTCCTTCCTTCCTTCCTTCCTTCCTTCCTTCCTTCCTTCCTTCCTTCCTTCCTTCCTTCCTTCCTTCCTTCCTTCCTTCCTTCCTTCCTTCCNTCCTTCCTTCCTTCCTTCCTTCCTTCCTTCCTTCCTTCCTTCCTTCCTTCCTTCCTTCCTTCCTTCCTTCCTTCCTTCCTTCCTTCCTTCCTTCCCTTCCTTCCCTTCCTTCCCTTCCTTCCCTTCCTTCCCTTCCTTCCCTTCCTTCCCTTCCTTCCCTTCCTTTCCTTCCTTTCCTTCCTTTCCTTCCCTTCCTCCCTTCCTCCCTCCCTCTTTCCCTCTTTCCCTCTTTCCCTCCCGGTTTAAACTGACTACTGGAAAAAGCAGAAGCTGCCTCGAAGCCCTCCATCATGTCAAAAACTTATCAGAGATATCTGCATTAAAAATAACACTGTAGAAAAAATCATATTTTTAACACCTACCCTGTCAATGTACTAATTTATAACCTGGCCCCGGCAGACTGCTGTACCAAAACAAATGCAAAAGCAATGAAATGCATCAAGAGACTTGGGGACAGAGGGATTTGGGGAACTTCAGAAAAAGGTCTGTGAAACTGCACTTTTAGGCTGTTTAGTTTTCTAGGAAATGGAAAAAAAAATGCTAAAAGTAGTATTTTTGATCTCATGATTCTCAGAAAAAAAAATTGGTTTTGCTTCCTGAGGCCTCTGTTCTAGTCTCATCTGTTTACGTAAGAATCACAGTTCCTATTTAGAAAGCACTTCTAGCTCTCCAGCATGCACAATGAAAAGTGTAATAAGTGTAGGTCTGGCCTGGAAACCATAAGGCAGAGGTAGAATTCAAAGCATACTCACATTGTATGGTCTTTAAGCCTGTTTGATGATTTTAGACCAAATCTCCCTCCTGATGCTTTAAGACTCCCTGCTAGTGATAAGGAGGGGTGTTACAGCACACCCCTAATGCCACGGAGGGTGATCTGGTCACAATATAACTCTTCAGTCACTGGGAAGATCAGAGCTTTCTAGCTCCTTCCTGTTATTTTTAATTTAAAGCTGTACCAATTACTGCTTGATATAGTTCCTGTCTGTGCAGATTGAAAAAGACAAGCAACAGCTACAGGGGATTTTCAAAGCTACTTGGATAATGAAAGATGTAAAGATGTTCACATGTACTCCTTTTCAAACCCTCCCTGATTTCTGTAAGATCTATGTATTTAACCTAGCGCAGTGTTTTAGGAAATCCCCATTCTAAGACTAGAACTACAGCTATGCCTGCCAATCATTGTTGTGTATTTTAGGCACATCGTATTTGTTCCTTTAGTTTGTACATAGAGATTGGGAAGATGGGCCATTAAGAAGTACATTAATAAATACAACTTCTAGTATAACGGGAAGTTTTTCTTCTTTCTTAGCTCCTTGGTCATTTCGAAAGAAGAACAACAAAAAAGGCATTGACTTCGTTTAGATACATGGGTACCTAAAGCATGTCCCTGCTGGAGCAGGGGGGTTGGACTAGATGATTTCTAGAGCTCCCTTCCAACCTCAGCCATTCTGTGATTATGTGATAAAGCCTCTAAGCATCAAGGCAGTTTTGTTCTTGTCAAGCAAACTGCCTTAGACCGAATGTTTCCTCTGAGGAGGAGGCCACAGGTATAGATCTCACCAGCAAAAGTGCTTTCTGTTGCAGGTGGCTTTGAGTATCATCGTGCAAATGACACAGAAAGCTAAAACTGGATCCTAAACATAAGAACACCAAACACACTGCAAAGAATTAACAATAATTATCAGTGACAGATGAACTTCTGTGATTTCTTCTCACATCTGTTTCCCATTGCTTTTATGCAATATCCTTCTTCCATCCTGGTGTTTTTTTTTTTTTTTTTCCAGAGAGTTTTTCCCAATATATAATAACATTCTACAAAACAAATAGAAACATGATCATGTGACCTACAGTGATGCATGATCAAGAATTCAAATGAGAAGATTAAAAGAATGCAATTCAGTTGTTGTATTAAAAAAAGCAAATACCATTATTTTTAAGCCAGATCATGGTTTCAGTGGCTTGACTCACAACTCTAATGGTAAAATGAGGCAGTGTATACACAGATGAATATTGAATGTCTTAATCTTTTGAGAACAAAATTCAGCCTATCTGTAGTACACTTCATTTGAGCCAGTTGTAGCTTAGAAATTGTTCTTCCCTATACAGACTTTCTACTTTGTGTGGTCTCCTGTAAAAATACACCAGTGATTTTAATAGCAGCACAGCCCATGCAATCATAAATGTGTCTCAAAGGAGCACAGTTCTGTTACCTGTTTAAACACAGTAGTCTCATATATCCTGATTTTTGAAGAAGACAGGTGAGAAATATAAAATGCCCATCTAACTATTACATTTATTACTATTTACATAATGTCTTAGGTGAATGCAGCACTACAGTGGGAAACAAGTTAGGTTCCCACAGAAATTTGCAGCCCTTCCACAGGATGCAGATTAGATTTTCAGGTAAATAACAGAAAAGTGTCACAATATTCCTTGAGTCCAAAATGAGTGTTCTGGTAACAAATCTGTCACATCTTTCTATTCACTTTTCTTCTGCATCTTTCCTCGGTGCTTTTCCTCAGAGATAGCAGCTTGCTCACTAACATCTTTTGCACATTTGTGTCCTACCTGGACACAACTGTATATTAGTAGAAACTTTTTTTCTGTTTTTTTTTCTAAAAATTAATACACTCCTTACAACTAAATATTCCCTGGACAAGGTGTCTCCTATACAGAGGGTTGTTTCTGGTTCCTTTATATTGACAGAGTTGGTGACAAAATGCAAGCAGACCACTAAAAAATAAATTACTGTTTGGAATTAGAATACATTTGCTATTCCACACTACTTTCTCCATTTCTTAGCAGTAATAGCACTGAGGAGATTTAGCATAATCTTTTTCCCAAGCAGGCTCAGAGTATGGAGAGAATCAGGTCCCAACTGGTAGAGTGTTTGTTGCAACTATCACCGTATTGCAAAATTTATTTAGAATAAGTTTTAGATTGGTATCTCCACTAGCAAAACATTTTCACATTTCACTTCTTATTTTCACTTTCTGTCCTCTCATTTTCTTTCTTCCATTGTGAATTTCCCCCAGTTCCCCTTTCACTTGTCCTGTAGGTCACTGCGGCTCCCACTTCCTGCCTTTCTTTTCTCATGTTAGAGCCTCTCATTCTGCTCCGGATGCCTCAGTCCTGAGTCTTCCCATGCAGACCTGCCGTGCTAGAAGATCAACCTGACAATCTTTCAACACACAAATACCACTGTTGTGCAGATCCTGGAAGAGCAGATAGCCTGCCGTATAGCTGAGATGCTTCCAGGGTTGGAATTATATGATGAGATCTATCAGAATTACAGTATTCATTTAATTTAAAAAGCTGTGGGCTTCATTTGGCCAGAATTTATACAGGAGGAGGACAGGAAGGAGACATGGACTTTGTTTCCTTTGACAAGTAAATTTATTAATGATCTATCAAACCCTTACACGTCAACAGAACACAGAAAGCTTGCGCTGGGGGGAGGGTGATCTGGAAGGAAGCTACAACTACTAAACGTGAATTCTGATGTGATCAAGGTCAGAGAGGCACTGAGTCATATTTGTTTACAGAGCTAAATCAACAAGGAAAAAGAATTCTGCTTGGCATGGTGCTGCATAGAAGTTCTGTTTGCATGGTGTTCCCTGCAGTTGTGTTTCCCATGTGATGCCAAAGCAGCAGCGAACAGAACTTCATGGTGTTGGTCACAGAGTAAATGTTGCCAAGAGAAAACCAAACAACATTCAGGGAAGCAGTTTCAGCGAACTTGACCCTTTTGTTTAAATTGTTTACCCAGACAGTGTTACGTGGTTTCTGCAGAGAAATCACTTCTCATATTTTCATGCATGAAGAATTTGCTAACATATATGCCTGTTCCCGCAGAAATTTTAGGAGCATGTGTATATCTTCACACTAAACCATAACTAGGGGCATGTTGTAACTGCAGAAAGTAGTGTGCAAAACAACGATAGATCCTGCACAGATGTGCAACTCACAGTGACCCCAGAAAAGTCCCCAGGAAGTTATAGGGTATCTAAGGTCTTTTAGGAGAAATCATGCCAGGAAGCAGTAAATATATGGCTTTTAAATGCAAAAGACTTCCTGTATTCAGAATATTTATGGAAGGCAAGCAAAGAAAGTATTTGCAAATGGGCAGTCTTTTAGCACAGGCTCTCACAAGTCTAAAATCTCCACACAATCAGGAAGAAAAAACATGGGAGGAATTCATGAACAATGACAAACAGCAGACATGCTGTCACTGACACTCAGCCTAGGACTGTAGCTGCTGTGTGTTATCTGCAGAGAAATGCTGCTAGATTCACTACGATATGCTTTATGGAAGAGCCCAGCAGGAGATCAGGCTTCCCTGAAAGTCCCTCCGGGATCAGTGAATTTGTTGAAAGCATTATCAAAGAGTGGAGTGAAAGACTCCTCTGCTGAGTAAGAATTGGTAAGAACTAACATTTTCTGCCAGTCGGGTTACCCTTTCTGGGTTTTGTTCTGTATGGAAAGCTGCTCCAGCAGTGCAATGCACTAGGCATCTCTTCATCGTATCTCTCTGTATTTTTTTCTGTTCTGGAGGTGGGGAGATTGTTAAGCAGCACAGTCTGAAATGCTGCCACAGCTTCTACACATACTTTGCGTGAAGCATTTATAACAACATATTCTGGCATGGGAGACATCATGGGGAAATGTTCTGACCTCCCCTGCAACGTGGGCAAGGTAAAGACCTGGTGTCAGAGTTGGAGACGTTTTAGGTAGGTGTTTCTACAGGTCCCGGTCTCAGATATCTGTGCGCCAGCTATCAGGAGGTGACGTTCTGCACTCCTTGCTGCTACTGGATACAAACGCAACACAGATTTAATTAGCAAGAGAAGCTAAGCTTGTCTCTTAGACAAGCCAATGGTATAAATTTGGTTGTGATACTTGCTCATTTGAGACTGACAGGTTTCAGTATCCCTAATGTGGAAAATCAGAGCCTGGATCAGAATCCATTGCCATGTCTGATGCACGAACCCCACAGTGTGTGCTCTGCTTGCTGCTGCAGGAAAGGAAGAGGCTCCTGGCAGCCTCAAAATGTCCTTACAATTTTTACTAGATTAAATTATTGTGAAAAGAATGCCCTTTTATTACATCATAATAGCCCAAGTATAATAACATTTTGTAGTAGTTCCCATTTTCTTCCTAGATCACATCTACAAGTTGACCTTTCTGGTCAACTGGTCAAGGGGACATTTCTGGTCAAAGGGGAACTGAAAAATCTCTGGGGTTCTGCATAACAAATTTTTGAATTTTAAGTTTTTTTTGGAGAAGAGCTTTCCTTCTGTCCCTTGTCAGAGTCAAATCCATCATTGTGGCATCCCTATCCATGCCTACCCTATCCTATGCATGAGCCACAGTGTTAATAGTACAGAAGAACAATGTCTGAACTGTTGTGGTGAATGGTGACTCTCTGTCTGGATTCCTCCAACATGCCATCTGCTGGGTTTTCTGGGAAAAAAATGTCTACAGTTCATAAAGAAATGTATGATCTTCACTCTTCTTAAACGGCACTGCAAAAATCTTAAGTCCCATACTTTTCAGAATTTTGTCCCCTGTTTAAAGTTTCACAATTTTTATCACAAACAAAGGCAACCATTCTTGCCAAGGATTACATTTATAGATAAAACTCTGCTAAATACAAAGTTTGCTCAGTGGACTAAGGATGCCATGTACTGCACTGTCTGCTGAAGCTGCTGTGACAGGGATGGTGTTTGGACCCTGATGAGGGTCTATCCAAGACGTAAACCCACCACATGCTACATGTAACAAGACAGCACCAATCCTGTATCCACAGCCCTCGGATACTTCTCTGTCAGACTTCTCTGTCAGCTTTCGCTGTCCTTAGTGTGAAATGGAAACTGACTCTCCACGAACTCAGATTCACACATGAGACATTAGAATCGTAGAATCACAGACTCATTATGATTGGAAAAGACCTCCAGGGTCATCGAGTCCTATCATAAAACAACAACAGAGTGTTTTGAAACAGGGAATCTGAGTTTGCCAGTTTGGGACTTAGAGCTGATTTAGACCCTGCCTGCGTCCTTAGAATTATACCTAACAAGGAAAAAGTTACCACTGCTGAGATTATTTACACTGAAAAATATAATTGCATACATTTTTGGTTTTTTTCTGATGTTCTGACAACTAAGAGCTAACTAAAGTAATGCCTGGAAGTCAGTGGTCTCCTTGCCTGGTATCCATAATGCTTATTACCAAAGACAGAAATATGGACTGGAGACTGGATACTCCCTCAAACGAAGCTTCTTGTTTGAAATCAGCAACAATGAAGACTGAGCTGAGCAGCTTCACCTTATTAATGGATGTTGCTATGGAAATGTGCAAAATATGCTAGTTCTCAGAACTACAAGGGCACAGAGGATAATGGAGGAAACAGCTTGCCTTAAGCAGATCAATCAGACAAAAATGTGTAGATCGGAGCAAGACACTCACCCCAATAGTCAGTTTGTTGTCATTTCCTTGATCTATAGGAGTACAGCATGAGCATTTCAAGCAGTAACCACACTACAGGCATGAAGCTCCACTTGAAGTGGGGCTGAGATGGCTCTGCAGGATTTTCCATTGTTCTGCTCAGTGTTCTGTGAGATCATCTGATTCTGCTGCTAGTAACTGATAACAAAGAAAGGATTCAGAGAGTCGCAAAAGCTTCAAGTTGCTCTGTAAAGCAGATAGCACAAAAGAAATTTTAATAGAAGACAGGACGGAAGAAATCGTAATCTTCTGCTGTAAAAAAAACTGTATATTGTGTTTCTAGTTATGTGTTTCCAGCACACCAGTCACATTAGCCCATACAGGGCAAAAATTCAGCTCAAAGTACCTAGCACACATAAGGCTCCATGCATCATCAAACTGTACTATTAGGGGCAAAATTTATTTTAGTGGATGAAGTGTATGTGACACAGACACTGTATGTATGATGCTCAGAAGCCAAAATCCACCCTTAAACTTGGCCTGAACACTGAGAAACTACAGCAGACTACAGCTCATGTCCTCCATCATAAGGTAGTATTATTTCTTGGACTATGAGTGAAGGAAGGACACCTATTTAATGTTAACATTCTGAAAGAAAGGTGCAGACCGAGGAAAACTCCTTAGTTAGAACTTCCTTTCCAATGTGTGCTTCAAACAGGTTCCTAGCCCCAAATAGTAATTAAGCCAGAACAAAATAAGCCAGGCACATGAAGACGATGCTAAAATACTCCTAGCAGAGCTTCTGGCTTGGAGGCCAGCATCGCAGCACTGTCGGCCCTGTGGACTGGTGAGGAACAGCCAGGATCACTAAGGAGGACGTGCACAGGAGCACGGATTGTTATACAAGGAGAAAAAAAGGCAGCCCATCTGTTTACCATTGCCTAGCAGTGGTTTGGACGGTTTCTTTCCAAGCCTCCTTGAACACACCCTGGTGCTTGGGAACCCTTTCATGTAGAGCGGTTATGAGCTACTGTGGTCAATCTACTATTGTTAACAGGTTGTAGCAATATTTATAAACTGCTGAGCTCTTTTGATAGTAGTACACCTATTATCAGGAAATAAGACATGATTGATTCACCTGTGTGACTACTGAGGCACACAGGCATTTTCCTGCATCCTTACATAAGCAAAACATGGTCAGAAGACGCTGTTGTCATACCAGTCCCTGAGCAAATTAAAGCACAATCAAAGCAAAACAGAATGTTAGGCAAGATAAAACTAATACAAAATTAGAGTTCCATTGTAAGGAACTACCTTCTCACAGTTAAATCTGCCGATACCAGTATTGCAATGTAAATTCTCATAGCACTGACAGTGCTCCACTGTAGGTAGAGATGGTATCAGCATGAGATGTTATTTGATGTATCAACAGGGCAGCACAAATTGTTCTCAAGTTGAGGCTGCTTTCTGCATCCCAACAAAAAAGGGTTATCACTTCTTAAAATTTATGTCAGACATTCAGACTGAAAAGCTCTGAGAATCCTGGGCCCAAACTGAAAGGTTAGTGCTCCAGTAATATAAAATGTTTGCAGGATAGCAGACAGAACTCAAAACTCAGGTCAAGGCATTTTCTGACAATGTTTTGCTCATGTCATAAAATGTTTGCAACATTTCTTCTGCTTCTTCTGCTGGAGCCAGGAAATTAATCTGCCTGAAATTAGAACTCATTGCCTTCCTGGCCACAAACTTGAGATCTGAATGGTCAAGGGTTAATGAAAAAAAAAATTCAGTTAGTTGAATTCTTTTTTTTTCCTGTCAACACACCTGGAATTCTGACAATACACCTGTTTTTCTTCCTTACACTTGGAATACTGTGCACAGGGACAAGAGGGACATGTTGCTTTTAGAGAGCGTCCAGTGCAGAGCAAAAAAGATGATTAAGGGACTGAAGCACTTATTGTATGAGGAAAGACAAAGCAAGCTGGGCCTTTTTAGCCTGGAGAACAGAAGACTGAGAGGGGATCTGATCAATACGTATAGACACCTGAGGGGTGAATGTAGGGACGCGGGGGCCAAATCCTTCTTGGTGGTGCCCAAGGATAGGACAAGGGGTAATGGGTGCAAGTTGAAATACAGGCAGTTCCATGTCCATGTGAGGAAGAACTTCTCCCTGTGAGGGTGACGGAGCCCTGGAACACGCTGCCCAGAGAGGCTGTGGAGTCTCGTCCTCTGGAGATCTTCCAAACCTGGATGCCACCCTGTGCCCCGTGCTCTGGGTGTCCCTGCTGGAGCAGGGGGTTGGACTAGATGATCTCTAGGGGTCCCTTCCAAGCTCAGCCATTCTGTGATTCTGTGACAATATTGCAAATAAGATTTTTGTTTGTTTGTTTTCTAAGAGCTACGATTGTAAAGTATTTGTATAAATATGATCTTACTTTTGTAAAAGTTTGTCAAAAATTAAAAGTCTGGACATGAATTTGGAAAGCGTTACTGAAAACTTTTAAAGGAGTGTCTCTAAAGACACAGGAACTGCAGGTCATAAAATCTGATAACGGTGAACAGTTCCCACGAGGTGACAGGAAGTGGCAGAAGACCAAAGTTCTGGCAAGGTAAGAAGACTGGAAATGAACCCTACTCCATTTTGAAATGACTGCAAATCAGTGCAACACTTCAAATGTCCACACAAAACAACGATGAGGTTTTCCTAGATCTGCTGTACTTAAAAACACTGCAGGATACTGAAAAGCAAATTGATATGACTTGGAGGAGAAGGTAGGAAAAAATATGTTTGGCCTTGGTAAAGGAGGAGAGGTTTGTTTTCTAAATTTTGCACTGCTGACGGCACTGAATGCATTATAATCACAGCTGTTATAGGTACACAAGTGTATGCTGAGATATTCTCAGTAAACCACTTAGTACGATAATGACTCTTAGTGCAGTGCTTTGTTGCACATTAATAGAAATACATAATTCTGAGGGCCAAGCATTCCTGCATATTGCTCTGCTGGCAGGGCCACTCACTGCTTTCAGTGAGAAACCCACCTTGCAGAATACCCATTATTTGCAGTGTTTGGCAAGCTGCAATCGCACAGCTTATCGTGAGCACAGCACACACAGATGCAAAGACTTCGTAAAAGTGGCAGTGTAGTCCAAGCCCATACAGCAAATGACTACATTTCCAAAAAATCTTAACTCATATTTTTCTGAAAACCATTCTTAAAATATGCTATGGTGACTGTCAAGGTTTATGCAGGCTCATACCTCCTTGGCTAGCTCCACTTTTCCAATCGCCTTCTGAGGTTGGCTCTGTAACAACAAAGCTTTTGGCTTTTACCTTTAGTTTTAAATTCTGACCTCTGCTTTTCTTATTTGCACTTTATTGTGCTTCTGTTTCATCATCTTTTTTGGAGTTGGATCCCTCTTTGACTCTTAGCTAAGTCAGATCATATTTTGACTTCTTTACAGCAAGGTATAAGCAAGATTGATAAAAATATTCTCAGAAAGCTCCAGTACCTAGCTAGGGAGTTCCAAAGAAGATTAACAATGCCAGAGATAAGCCATGCTTTTTGATCTGTATCTGTGTACATTTGATTTGTACTTGCTTCAAGCAAGTGAGAAAGCTGACTGATAAATGTATTCCTGTTGAGAAACATAACATAATTAAAAAGAAAAACAAAAGTGCAAAAGAAAGGGAAAAGGCTTAAGGGAAAGCCTCGAGAAACATCAAAAAATACCCCCGCATTGGTATTTTAGGCTGTGATAATATAGTAGCAGATCTCAACATACTAGGAAAAATATTCTCCTCATAATTGTTACATAAAAACAAGATTCTGTTCACTGAAGTCTGTATGTGCTAACCTGGCAACGTCAATGTCTTTCTTAGAAGGTATGAGAAAGGGATTCTCTTTTAATGAAAAGATTATGCAAAACATTTAGATATGCTTCATGACCAGTTAGCCAGCTTTAGTCTGTTGTAAGAAATATTTAATATTCCCCATGTGTTGACAGTTGCTTTGCTGAGTAGAGACTTCTGTGAAGCTGCTGAAGATCATTTCATTGATGAGCAGCCTGGTGGCATGCATGTACTGAAAGTGTATTTGTTTTTCAATAGATAAAAAATAAAAGAATCTATTAATGCATGAAATGCAAATGGGCATAGAGGTTGCTTTCTTATAAAGGGCATGATTTAACACTAGTTTAACACTAGTAGTGTGTTAAAAAGGCATTTTATGCTAATTTTACACCATAAGTGCCTTCCATCACAGTATGCTTTTAATAATTTGTTCTATAGTTCTGAACACAAACCATTCTTCTCAAGTGTGCAATACCATTTGGTAAAAGTGAAAAGAATGTGTAAAAACGAGGTAGAAGATTTCACACACCAGTAACTACAAGAAATCTAACATATCACATGCAAATCCATAAATTGAATTTATTTCAAGGCCTTACGAATGATTTCATTTTTCTTCACACTGTTAAAAATTAGGAACAGTATATACAAAGAAGGTTGCTGATGTTCATTGACCTGTTGGGCAAAGCACCTTCATTCAATTACAAAAGTATATGTAAAGTGGGAAAGGATTGAAGACAGAATGATCAGATATGAAACAAACTGTAATTTAGACACTGCAGTGGGATTAATTACAGCAGAATACAATTTTATCCTGTGTTTGTTTTTTTCCACAAGAAAGTACACTGAATTTGCTTCAAAATTTTTTAAAAAATCTAGAATAATTTGGACATGTAACATGGTCTTTTACTAATACCTGGGGTGTTTTTTGAAATACTGAAACAGTTTCCAGGCTAAGAGAGTTGAACTTAGCTCCATTGCAGCCAAGGTTCAATATTACTGATGGAGCATTGGTCCATCTGGGAACCATCTTTTATGAGACACTTAGACTAACAGCTGCCTTCTGTTTTGAGTTCAGTGATATTTAGACATCGACTATGCTATATTTAATGCATAGCAGCACATATCAGTGCTTATTAGCATACTACCTATCCCTGGATCCAGGATTTAGATAACTGTGCTGATACCTATTTAAATCAGAATATATTAACAGCTATGCTACAATATAACAAAGTGATTTACTCTGGATTAGGTAAACGATGTAGCTGTACTGTTTTATTCCAAAACCAAATTACTTTTATTGTTCACACATTTCATCATGCTGCTTTATGGATTTAATTGTATTCATATAAGGTAGAGTACCTGTAGGCAGCAGATCTAGAAGCACAACTTGGAGTTCAGTTTTCATGGGAAAATTGCTTCAAACACAGCTAACAATCTTCTGGGGTGCTGGAAGGTAGATGTGTACAACCCTGCCAAATCCTGCCTGCAGAATGCTAGTAGCCAGGGCTGTTAGGGTTTTTGAGCAGGTTTCACTACAAATCCTCATGGAAAGGGGGCTCCGACTCCCAACCAGCACGTTCTCTCTGCTCTCTATGGATGGTGAAAAGCACATGGTCAGTACGATCCAGCTCCTTTGGCCACATGGCCCCAAAACAACATGTAAGTTGTGGTTCGGATATCGAACCAGACAGAGAATGCTAACCATTTCCTTCTGTTTTTTTTGGGAAAATGAATTACTTCATTCCACTGATAGCTTTGTTGTTCAAGGAAAGTCTGTTTCCCATCTCCACTCTCGTGAGTGGGTAACTCACGAGTTAGTGAGTAAGTTCCTGTTGGAAATATTCTGCAGTTTCTTGTGAAGAAACATCTGTACGTATCATCTATAAGCCTTTTAATGTGAGCTTCCTGCTTTTCCATGGCATTGAGAAACCAGTATTTGTCACACCCCACTGGAAAGGAAGGTAAAGATGTATTGAACACACAGACACATATGCATGAAAAAATGACTTAAGATCACCAAGCAACATTACCCATATGGCCATATCTAATGTTTGAACCACTTATACAAAAAGAAAAAAAATATTTGCCTGAGTAATATTTCCTTGTGATTAACAGAGAAAAGGAAAAAAAATGTTTTCCAGGACATAGCACATACTTTTTTTCATTCAACAGCAACCAGTTGAGCTGAAGACAAAATGTCTAATATCTATACAAGTGCTGGCCCTTAATGGGGTAACATAAGAAACAGAACATAGCATTTCAGTCTGCATACCCCATAATTACATACCTGAAAATAACCTTCAGCTGTAATAAATATCAGTGCAAGTCATCAAAAAATGGATTAGAAGATATGATCTGGTAATGGCCCCTTTTGCAGGACACAGTAGTTTGTACAATCACAGCAAATTGTAATTTGCTTCCTACTTACCAAAATTAAGCCTCGCACCTTACAGTGACTCCACAGGGTTGGAATACCCGAGGCACGACAATAATGACTCATGGTGAGCAGTAGTATGATTAATGAACCTTCCTCCTGTATTTCATCTAATAGCTCTGTTGTAATTCACTGGTGAATGATTCACACTCTTGTCCATAGGTCAAGGGGAGAGCAACTGTGTGTCCCAGATACTGGGCAACACATCTCTGGTTCCTCAGAGCTCTCTCAAGAGCAGGTTCATTCCATGCTGCAGTTTTGCCCACCATGGGACTTTGTGGTAGAGATGGACTATTCACAAGGACATAAGCATGTACCAGCTCTGGGTTTTTCATTTTCATACTATGGGCTAAGTTCTCAACCTTGAGAGAGAATGTGAGAAATTTCTCAGTTACCATTTTTTTTTTTCTTTTCAGTATATGGAACAGATCACACTCCTGAAAAGGTCAAATTTTGATGGATTGCACGAGTTCTCCCACAGTGATTAATTTCACCAAAGTTAATGAGACAGCATTCAGCTGTGTCCCCTTCCTGGGGAGACTCACTTTCAAATGTAAGCATTGTGGATAACAAATCAATTGCTGTTAAGGGCAGTTGATTTCAGAAAGAGACAAGTATATATTCCATTTAAGAGGCAGAAACTGGGACTCCCTTGTGCCCTTATTTCATGCCAAATTAATTCACTTCTATCTGTACATGGAGAAAATCTACATATAATGGCCATCTTCTGGGTAATCATCAAGAAGTGAAGAAAAACTCCTGAGGAAAAAAACAGGTTACATATAGCAAAAGTCTATGAAGCTAAGAGCTATAATAACCCTGTACCTTCTCTGGATCCCAAATATATACTGAGCTTACATGCTTAAAAGCTTGACATTTGCAATAAAACAACAAATATCTACAGAAAGGAAAATATATGTGGAATTTTATAGTGATGATGTTAAAGGTCCTGGTTTACATAGTTTTCACAGAACTATCTTCTTTGTGTTAGGTAAAAGCTCAGCCTTACCTCTTACTACCCTATGCTTAATTGTAGTATCCTACAATCTACTGTATCCTACTGCAAAGAAATTTAAAAGGATGCTAAGCTTTTGGGGTTTGCCAATGGGCTTAAATGATAAATAAAATGTGTATATATGCCCTTCATTTCCTCATTAACTTTCCCTGCTTTCTTCGGGAGCAGCTCAAATCAGCCAAATTGTAACAACAAAATTAAAGGTGACCATATTTGACCATTCACCTGAAAACAACAAATGCTGTGAAAACATCAAATATTTTTAGAAACAGAAATAGTGGCTTGATTGTGCAAGGGGTAAGTAAAAACACATTGGAAACATGTAAGATCACAAAGACACCACAGGAAATGCAGCAGCTGGGACAAGAGATCACCACATTAGTTACATGTCATCATTGGTCCTAACTGGATGCTCACGCCTGCACAATGGCCAAAACCACAGTGCAAATGGACTTACCACAGATTACCTATGTGCTCTGGGAACACAGGATTCCCAGTTATTTCAGCCTTGGCTCATGACACAATGTGCACTTGCCAGTGTGGGGGAGTGTCTGTAGAAGTCATTCATTGCAGCATTGACCTGCTCGGCTTGGTCAGGATTGTCCTTTGAGACTAGCAGACACAGTTTAGGGGCAATGGCTCTTCCTAAGTACAGAGTCCTGCAACAGCCAACCCCTTCAATAGATGCAGATACTGTTTCCCCAGGATGTATGCCTGCATTTCACACAGTTAATAAGATATGATTCTGCAAAAGAGTTCTGCTCTTACATTAGCAGCATATTTTTTATCTCCAGGCTACGTATGTATTATCTTCATAATTTACTTAATGAAAAAAAAAAAGTAAATGTTTAAGACTATTAGTGTAACAAATTTGCATTATTAGACAAAAACGAATGAGTCAGTTTATCTAGAATAACATCAGGAGAAGCTGAAGCCTCATACCACTATACTAGGAAGAATCTGTTGTTAAGGTGTGTATACCAGTAGACAGCTAAAAAAACACTTTATAAGAAAGTTCCTTGTAACTCCTTATGCATTTTGTATATAGATCTTTGGATCTGTGCAATGCTTAAAGTCACTTTGGATTTTTTTAAAATTTAAGACAGATGCTTACCAATATAGGGAGACAACTGAAATTAAGATCTTTTAGGATATACATTTGCATATAGAAAAAATCTATGGGAATTGTGCATGCAGGTGGAACACATACCTTAAAGAGACTTCTGGTTAGTTGTTTGTAACCTCTTTTTTTCTCCCTTCAGTCCACATTTCTATAAAAATTTTGAAGGATTGCATGCAAATATTCAGTTATCTGTATGTAGATCTCAGCACTCCAGACTGGAGCACATCCCCAGATCCTTCGCAACTCTGCAGCAGATAGGGAAGATACAAATACAGCTGATTAGATAGCTTGTTGCTAAATAATGGAGAATGGATTTGATAAACTAGGCCTCTCTCTGTCTTCTACCAGCCAGAGTTTGCCTCAGAATTTGCAATATGCTCTGAAACTCAAGTAAAATCCAGAATTCACTTAGGCTGGGGGAGTGAAGCAAAGAGCAACTGCATAAACTTTGGAGCTTTCAACAAGGAGGAAGCTGCACAAAGAAGACATAGTATTTCTATAATAATAAATACACTTGGCAGCAATATCTAGTAATATCCATATTTATTTGCTTTTATTCAAAGAAAATAAATAAAAAAGAATTGTAATAAAGGATTACTTAGACACATACATCAACCTGACTGGCCTTTGAGGCAGGCTGTCCAGCACTTAAGTTATTATTAAAAATGAAAACTTCATTTCAGATATATGTGATTCCTACTGAACCATATTAGTTTTATAACAAGGAATTTTACAAAGCATTTTCAGAGTGCAAATGCATGAATAGATGAAATACTTATGCACAGGTCAAACTTCTTCCTTCATTTCCTTCCCTCCTTTATTTTCATTTTTTTCAAAAAGGAAAATGCACATAATCAAAAGAAAACTAATTTGTTCTTGCATTCATTTGCCTAGAACCTCATCTGTATCATTCTGACCAGAAACAGTAATGGTACAGTGAATCAGTAAATGTATAGTTGGAAAAATAAATAACACCACACAGAAGCTGTGGCACAGAATTTCAGCAGATTTTAAAGAGCGTTTACACTGGAGTTAAGTAGACAATCTGTTTTGCCTTCTGAAGATGCAGGACTATCTCCAAAATTTATGTAAATCCTACTTCTTAACAAAAACACTCATGGTTTAGGAAGAACATGAAAATTCTTCCTGCTAAAAGCTTAAGTCTAGCTAAGTCTGCTTACTTGAATGCTACTAATGCAGAAATATGGTTAAAGGAAACTTTAGTGGGTTTGGACAATCTCAAAACCAATATTAATATCACTGCAAACTAATGTATTTCTAAATACTGATCTAAATATTAGCTATGTAGATATTTTTATCAATTTAAAAATTTTTTTTTGTTATAGTTCATGCTTAGTGGTCCTAGCAAAAAGTCTCATACCTAAATACCCTGTGGTTTTTTATAACACTTGAGAAGTAAATTCCTATTACACTAATCTTTCTCAGTCTTCAATAAAGCCACAATCAAACACTGTTAATTAAATTCATAAATACTTTGCCAAAATGAAGAATGACCTGAGAGCAAAACATATGAACAGAGCATGAGAGGTTGTATTTTTTTGTTTATTTTTAGACACCGTATCCCACTGCTCCAAAGCTTTTGATTAGATCTGCAGGGAGCATCATGCCTTGGAGGCAACATGATTAGACGTCTCCGAGGAGGTGGCAGATTTGCCTTCCCTATATATTTTTTTTTCCACCAAGCTCTCAAAGAACCTACCGGGAGTATATGGAGCCAGTGCTAATTTCCATAGGCTTTTGGGAGCTTCTCATTGCATTTTTTATCTTCAATGTCTCTTGAGGAGGAAGCCCCTGATCCCCACATGGCCCAGCAGGCAGGACACAACGCTATCTGGCAGGGAGACAGGCTCTTCCTCAAGTCACTTAGGCCAGTCTGGCACTTTTCAGTGCACGTTTGCTTAAGGACTTCTTCCTTCATCAGTGTAATATGCAGAATTACAGGAATCAGCAGCAGAGTAAATACGCACTGCAATTCTATACAAACAATCCCTAAACACCTTTCAGAGCTCACAGAAGATGCCTCAGATGGCTTACTTGGAGCCATTAATCCACAGCTATTGCAAAATAAGTAGCAAGTTAGCATGACCTCCCAGGCAAACACCTCTAGGACAACGAACAGACTTCACTGCTTTACCTCACTACATCTTGAATACTGGAAAAGGTTTTACACACTTTATTTTGCTCAGTTTTCTATTGAAGAAAGGCCTTCCTAAGCTCCCTGCCCTATCCTATTTTAATTTGAAGTATTGTTTGCATAAGCTGTTTCCGCCTTTGAAGACAGATGCAGTTCAACCAAATAAAGAGTTTATTAAATATTCCAGTTGGTTAATAATGCTCAAACCATGACTTATAGGTGTAACTGATTAAGAGATCTTAAGTAAATTTTTTTTTTTTGACCCTACAACCCAAGTAAAGGATTGGATAAAAAAAATGAAAAGTTCGTTTCCACTTTCAGCTACAAATCAGATGGAGGCAAACTTGAATACTGACAGAATCACTCTTTAGCGGGTGTGCAAATATCCTAGCTTTCAGCTTGCACTGGTGGTCAGTGTGGCAGTTTTGTCTCTCGGGCGCGTTGGCACAACCTCTTGCTCTGGACACGCTGCTCCGAGGCGAGCACAGACTTGCGCCTGCCGAGGTCACCACGCGGGCAGCCCAGTGCAAGTCTCGGGGTGTCCTGCATGGCACCTGGCAAGACGGACAGTTGCTAAATTAAAAGGTTGATGCAACACACCAGCGGCAGATGGGATAATCTGACATTTCCGAGCCCAGCTAAAAAACCAAAAATGTTCAATAAATGGAAAAATGCTGACAGAAGGACTAGGAAAATTCTTCATGTGAATCCTCCCCACAAACGAAACCATTAATCAAGGTAACTGCTAATACACACTCTGACAAAACAAAGGCAAGACTAGATAGCAGTAATGATGAACTCACTAACTGGGCACTAGTACAGATCCGGTGGAGGCTGGTGGCAGCCATGGTTTACTGCTATATAGGGCCTATACAATGGTGGTAGCTGCCAGCATAGGCAGGATTCTTACATCTGTCCATCTAACACAGGGAAAAGCTGCATTTTCAGATTAGGAAGGAAAAAATAAATAAAAGGTCACACCCTGCCAGCTGGATGAATCAGCAACAACGGGTTCCCGCGCCTTATCTTTCTCCGCCACAGGACTTTGGCCTCGCCGGCTGCACAAGAAGGTCCTTGCGGACACGGGGGCCGTGTCCCGGGGCTGTGGGAGCAGGAGAGGGGCCCGGCAGCGCGCCCCTACGCACTGTGACCGCAGCCCAAAGCCTCCCGGCCGGCACCCCGGCTTCCCGGGGCGGCGACGGGCGCCAGCACCGCGTCCCCGCCAGGCGGCGGGTGGCGACGCACGAGGGGGCGGGGGCGGGGCGGGGCGGCCGAACGGCTCTAACGGCCGCCGCGCGGGGCGGTGACGTCACGGCGCCCCGCCCCTCGCGGCGGGCGGGAGCGCGGCCGGGCCGGGCCGGGCCCCGACGCGGCGACGGCGGCGAGGGCGGCGCCTGCGGTGACAGAAAGGCGGCGGCGGGAGGCCGGGCCGGCTGCTCCTCAGTGCGGCGGCGGCGGTGCGGAGGCCTCGGCGCCGCGGAGCAGGAGCAGCAGCAGCATCACCCTCCGCCGCCCCGATCTCCTTCTCGCTGGAGCGGGCGGCGCCGCGACCCGGGCATGGCGGTGCTGGCGCTCGCCCTCGAGGGACTCGCCATCTTCGGCCTCGTCCTCTTCGTGGTGCTCTGGCTCATGCACTTCATGTCAATCATCTACACGTAAGCGCCGGCGCCCCGGAGCGGGGGAAGGGTCGGGGGGGCGCTACCACTGCCCCCCCATCCTCCTTGTGCTGCGGCCTGGGCTCCTGGGGGCGTCGGGGGAGGGGGTGTAAAATCGCAGCCATAAAATACCGGGTTAGTGCTGAACATCGGTGGGGTTCGTGAGAAATAACAATAGGAGTGAGGAAGACAAGTGTGTGTATACGTGTTCCTCTTCATACATATATATATATGCATTTATATATATGTAAACATAAACACACACTGTCATGGACCCCTCTTGGATAACTCTGAGGAGAAGGATACCTCAGGAGTTAGAGGGGGGCGTTGCTGTGGCCGACAAAAAGCAGATTTGTGCTCGAGCTGGCTGGGGAAGCTGGCCGGGGGTGTGCTGGAGAGCACTAGGAATGCAGCGTTTTGTCTGGTAGATCACGTCTGTTGTTGTTGTTGGGGTTGACCCTCCTTAAAAAGTCTAGCCTTGCATCACCACAGCTGTTAGAAATGTGATTTTTCTGTTCTTTCTGTGCCCATCTTTTCTCCTTCCATTCCTCTGTGCATGCACGTGATGCGCGTCTATGATAGACCCCTGTGGAAGCCAAGGGTAAAGCTCTCCTGAGTTCACGGGAACTGGAGTTTGCTGTCTGCTGTCCTTGGTTACGGTGGCTCTCTTTTTCCATGGAAAAATCGCTTGTCTGGGCTCTGCTCGCCGTTGTGGTGCAGTTACATTTAGATGGTGGTATTCGCTTGGGCCTCGGTACCTTCCTTATGGAACGCCAGCCGCGCAGCCCCGCGGACAGGGCTTGCTGGTGAAGGGCTGTGGGGACGTCCTGTGTGGAGCAGATCACGAGCAGCCCTCTGCTGGTCACAGCAGCCTCTGGGTGTCTCCAAAGCGAATGGAAACAGCCAACATTTCCACCTGTCTGAGGGCTGCGCGCGGTGCTGCTGCCCTCACGTATTGGGGGAAAAGCAGCAACCTCCACGGGCAGGCAATACAGAAAGAGAAGACACTCGAGAGGGCATGCAGGGGATGTTAGGAGAAACAGCCTAGGGACGCTGTAGGGCAAGGAGCTGGAGGAGTGCTGCTGGAAGGAGCTCATCCATGGCAGGCAAGGGGCCTGTGCCTGAGCCACACTGGGCATGGACACCCCGAGGGGCTCTGCAGCCTGCTCAGGACCCATGCTGGAACAGGGACACCCCCTCAAGGGACTGCAGCCCATGGAGGACCCACATCAACGCAGGGATGCTCCTAAAGAGACTCCTGAGGACTTGTGCTGGAGCAGAGGCAGTGCAGGAATGGCACAACAGTGGAAGGGAGACAGTGAGGAGGCAGAAACAGTTACGTGCTGACTCCAAGCCGCTGTGCTGCATCTCTTCTTGCGGAAGGGGTTAGGAAGGCCTGAGTACAACTTGCACAAAAACAAGGGAAATAGGGAAGGAAGTGGGGAAGACGGGTGCCAGACTGAGGCCAGGCCTGGGGAAGGGGGGAAGAGGGGTCTCCTAAAGCCTTTGCTTAACTGGCTTCTCTATTTATCAACACACAAATGTGAATGTTTTCTACTTAATTTACTGCCAATTAACAGCATTCCCCAAATAGAGGTCATTTTGTCCATGACAGAAGCAGACAGACCAGGCATGGCCTGTAGGGACCAAGACACCCCTCAGGGGCCTTATCTCTGTGTTGTGCTGTTGTACACGCACTGTGTATAGGCAAAGGGGAAGCCATGTCCGAGGGGGTGTTTGCTTGCTGGGTGTGCTTGCTGGGCAGCATTTGCAAAAATACAAATCTGGCCTTTTTGAGCCACCTGGTTTTCCCTTCTGCCGTTCCCTGCTTTGAATGGTTTTGGTATTAGGTTCTGTTGGTCTCATATGCCTTTAAACAGGCTGAAACAATGAAATCTAAATAGCCATGCTGTTAAGTGGCATTTTTTATAAATTGTCTAATGCATGTGACTAGGGAACTGCTCTTGGTTCGGTACTTTTGCCCTTTCAGTGTAATACTGAGTGAGGTAAATAGAGTGAACATGGGTCAAACAGCAGGCTATTGCTAATAATTAGACAGCATGCAGTTTGCCTATATTTTATGCTGTGTAGTTAAGTTGTGGTGTTTGAGCTGTATCAACTGAATCACTGTCCACTATCCCTGACTGAGGGTTTTGAGTAAGACCCCTCTGTTTGTCTGGTCTGTTTAAGTGGAGTGGAGCCACCTACTGATCCTGTAAGAAGGGGAGCTTAGTGTTGGAAATGACTTAATATGCTAATTCTGAAACCAACTACAGTGGACGTTCAGAACTCGAAAATATAGCTCTGTCTGAAATGGAAGGCAGTGTGAATGGTTGCTAATAAGGAAAAAGACTTGCAATACTGGCAGAGTATTAGGAAAAATGAGGAGTAAACATTGATATTTTGGTGATCTATAAGTTATTTCAATAAAGTAATGGTTTATACTAACTTAAAAGCATACACGAAGAACAGAAGACTTCTTAAATTGGGGAAAAAATAGAAAGAACAGCTACAGCTGTTTTTTCTTTTTTTTGTGGTCTGAGACATACAAAATTTCTGAATCAGTAGCTGACATAGTCTGTGACAATGGATTTGCTGTTTTAATAATGTTTCAAAGTAAATGGTTCTTGTTTAATAATAGGAATTGTTTGAATGATACATGTCTTCTTTTAATAAAACTGGCAAACAGGGTATGTAGAAACCAGAAAGTGACTTATTTAAGCTTATCTATCTGATCTCAGTTTTCCTACTGTGTCCTCAGACTTTAGGCTGAAAATAAATGAAAATCCATATTTTATTACTTTTTTTTTCCCCCTGAGTCTCACTACTTGTTGATGACTTTCAACTTCTATTTAATATACAGATACATATTATGCATTTATTCTTGTATTGAAGAGAGGGAAGAAATGGCTTTTAAGCCAGGAAAGTTGAGTTTCAACTTTGGTAACTTGCCTTCAACTTCAGTAGTGTTTGATAAATTACTGAAGCTATTCATAGCTGTGTAATTTTCTGGGTTTACAAAAGTGGACAAGTGGAGTCCTGTTCCAGTACTGAGTGTTTGTCATTCTTGTATATTAGCAGGAATTCTTCTTGCAGTACTTCAATAATGTAAAATAATTTGTTTTTTAAAGACCCTTCCAGTAAGTTGTATTGAAATTGTTCATTGTCTTGATTCCTCAGTGGGGAAGGATCAGTCCATGTCATTTATTTGAGAACAAAATTGATGCTTTAATCTTTTGTTTTGAAAAAAATAAAGGATTTCTGACTTAAAAAGCAATCAGTGAAGAGTTCTGGTGTACATTTGGATGTAAATGGGCAGATTGCATCTTGCCTACTGAGTGTAGCACAGGACTCTGTCAAGAGCAAAAATGTAATAAAATATCTAAATCTATTGAAAAGCATGATTAACTAGTGGCTTTACTGTGAGTCTGCAGGCAGGAAGCAACATGAGATTGCAAACACAGACTGCACTAACCTCAAGTTTCTTCTAGTGCCTGGCTAACTTTTAAAAGCATTCTAAGGCATATCGTCTAAATCTAAACAAAATATATGGTGGAGTCAAACATGTGTATGTGAAGTCTCTTTAGCCTCTCGGTTAATATATTTTACTGTTCAACACTTGTGAGCTTTTGTTCTTAAGAAAATGGCCATTTTTTTGCCATTCTATTTGTTCATCCCTTCCGCATAATCCATGTGTCTGTGTTCGGTCTCACCCTTTGCTATTTTGTGACCTCTCTAGCTCTCTTCTTTTGACCCTTTGACCTTTTTGATTGTTGTTATAGCTACTTCATCCTTCTTGATTTATTTCTTCACAGATGGCTGTCAGCATCTGTCAGCAGTCTTGTTACGGTACAGATTAAGACAAGTAAAGCCTATAAATATGTGCATGTTGCCATCACTGAGTTGCTTTTTTCTTGTTAGTTTATGGAAGTGATTCAGAGGTAACTTTGTCGCAGGTGGAGAACATAAGGAGATTGAGTAGAGTTTTTATCTGAAAGATACTCTTAAGAAAATTCACCTGTTACTATCAAGTATTTTGCAAGTGTTATGAAGTGTAAGTGAACTAAACCTTGAATCAATTTTCATGTGAGTATCCATTTCTGAAATCATAAAGATATCCTCCCCTCTTGCTGGCAGTCATGTTCAAACAGAGAACTCAGAAGTATTGGAACTTACCAAGAAAAGGAGAAGATTACTTGGCACATGCAGAATTCTGGGTCTGGTTTTGGTTTTACTCGTAGACTTATTTGAACCTTCATTGAACTCTAGTCATTTCAGCTGGTATTTTGCAGGCTGGTTGTCTGCCCCTGAGTGAATAGTTTTTCATGTTACATAGCTGGTAATATATTTGATGTATAGTGTTCGCAAGTTGCCATGTGTAGTCTTGTATAGGTGAAAACGGGAAAAAATGAAGCTCATAATGAATATTAGGAATCTCTTCCTGAAGGACTTCTAGGTAAATGAAGCCAAAAAGAGAACATGGATCTTTGACCACAGGCTAGAGCATTAGAGAGGCTTAAAAGGCTGGAAAGTTAGGAGGCTTGTTTGTTCTAGGATAGTGATGTTAATCCCTTGCTTTTTCTCCTTGAAACTCTTTCTTCCATTATCTGGATGTAGAGGGTGGATCCTACATTTGTAGCAACCTTGTAAGGTGTTTGTTGCAATTACTGCATCTGTAGAAATTGCTGGTTTGCTTTTACGCAGGAAATGCATGACAGCACTGTGATAGAGGAGATTCTGGATAGCATAGGAAAGTTAGAAAGTTTGTTCCCAGTCCTTTTGCTTTTCCTGTGTTCTTCCCCACAATTAAACTTAACAATGGTTGAAACTCCAATAACTCAGAGGCAGGGTGAGAGTCAGTTTTCACTGTTTTCACAGTTTTCACTGAGTGTGAAATCGTAGAATATTTTAGGTGGAAATATTGTGGTTTTTTTGTGGTTTTTGTTTTGTTTTGNGCTATTGAAGATGGTCAGTTTTTACCATACGCTCAAGACATGTTTTAAGCATTTTGCTCCATGGTCAGTGTATGGATAGGGGAATGATAGTTTGTGTCTGTGGCAGAACAAAGAAGCCACTGAAGGGATTCAGAGAGTTTGAGTGGTGAACAGAAATCACAAGGCAAAAAAATCTTTGAACAGCATTATGAAGGGTTGGCAGTGTGACAGAACTTTGTTTCTTCACACTTGTACGCATAATCCCTCTCTCCACCCCCAAATCCCTAGTCTCCCTTTTTATTGTAGTCAAACATGAAACAGACTAAAGAAGAGTAAGTTGTAAGATGTACAAGTGAAAACAAAGGCTCTATTTTTAAACAGAATTTGCAAGATTTATAGCAGGGATTTAAGGATGTAGGGGGAGGTGGACCATCCTAAATGTGGTAAAAAGTGTGTATCTGTGAAGGGGGAAAGTATCCTGGGCATAACTGGTGTTTTTTTTGTGGTGAGAGAACTGGCTGGGTGGATGAAGGGATAGTGGTGAATATTGATAATCTCGAGTTTTCTAAGGCTTCCACACTGGTTCCCCTTATGTCCTTGTTTAGAAATTGGTGTTCTCTACTGGGTAAATAGAGTGCGAAGTGACTGAAAAGTGGCTAAATAGCCAATCTCAAAGAATCAAAGGAAGTCCAGCTGAAGGCCACTCACTAGTGGGGGGTGTGTGTCCCACCCCGCTGTGGTGTTGATAGCAGGGCCAATACTGTTTTTATTAGTTAATGGTCTAGTTACAGGACAGTGTGCACTCTCAGCAGATTTGAGGATGATACAGAACTGAGAGGAGTGTTTAATACCATAGATGGGTGTACTGCCCATCCGTGACAGGTTGGAGAAAGGGTTGAAGAGTTTCCATCCTTGGAGACCCTTGAGCACTGTCTGGATACAGTCCTGAGCAACCTGCTGTAGTTGACCCTACTTTGAGCCTAACTGGCCTGCAGATCCCTTCCAGCTTCAGCTATTCTATGGGTGCTGATATGCTGATTATTGTTAATGTTAATACTTAGTGATTGCATATTTGCAGTGAGAAGGAAGTAGTGTGGAAGATGTAAGTTATCTATGTTGCTTATTTAACCATGTTGAAATTAACTGAGTCTGCAGTCAGAGTTTGTTTTGGGCAGTATTTGGGAGAAGACAGGTCTAGGAAAAACAGGAGTACTTCTGAGTAATTATTTTAAGATTGTGCTTGAGTGAGTTTGTGAGTTTAGAATTGTAATTTAGAATTAAGGAGAGCCAAACTATAGAGCCAGAAACATGAGACAGATAACAAGGCAGGAGAGAAATCGTGATGTTAAAAGCAGTTGGTGAAAGACAATATTCTTAACAGCACTTGCTTCTCTTAAGAAAAGTTGAGAGGATGGGGAAGATGTAATACTAATTAAATTTTGAGGAAGTGTGGTGTTGCAAATTTGATAGATGCAAGGAACTGAAGTCTCAATTAAACTGTCTGAAAAGTCTTAAAGAAGAGAAAATACAGCTAACTGGGTAGTATGCTCATTTATTGAAGGAGAAGAGGGAAGTGGTGTAGTAGATGTTGTTGAAAAGTGTTTTTTTCAAGTAAGCCATGTCTGTGAAGTGAATGGTTTGTGTAGACATGGAAGATAGAAGACAGTAAGAAGTAGAGAATGCCAGATAGAAGGAAGATGGGAAGCTGATTTGGAAGTGAAATAGACTGGACTGCTAGGGGAAGTAAATGCCTCAGAGGAGAGAAAGATTCCAGGCTTGCAAGTCAAGTGAAGCTGAAGAGCGGATTGAGAAGTATATTATGTGTTTATCAGCTTTCAGAGAGTTAATAAGTTAAATGAATAAGTTAAAAGAAGCTGAGGTTTTACAATTGCCATAAAAGCATATTTTTTGCTTAAATTGGGTAAGTAGAGTTGTTAAAATATGATACCAGGTAAACTGTATTAAAATGAACCCATAAAATTTGTCAGAAGCATCATGTGGCATGCCAATATGCAACTTGTTTTACTGGTTTACTCTAAGAGACCCTGAAGATCTTTCATATTTATTTATTTTTAACAGAATTGCTTAGGGCCAATTAGTAACCTTAAAGAAATCACAGGGTTTTTTTTACATTTTGTTTTATTTGAAATGATGTTCAGTCCTTTTATGCATTAGACTTCAGTCTAAATGCAGCATTAATATTGTGATTTATAAGAAATCATAAAGGTACTTTATTGTAAAAAGTATTTTACTACAACTTAAAGTCTTTTGTCTTGTTTATTGAAAGGTGAAGAATTCTCATTTTTCTTAAATTCCTTTCTTATCGTCAGTAACGAGCTAGGCTAGAAATATATTTATATATATAAATATATTTATTTATATATAAATGTATTTTATATATATAAAATTCAGATTAAATAATCTCTCAATCAAATTCGTTAAGCCATAGCATGCATTAAAAAAAAAAAGTCTTATTTCCTTTTGGGCAAGTAAGATTAAAACATGCTTACAAATGAAGAGAAAGAGAAAGCCAAATTAAAGTATTATACTAAATAAAAGATTGAGTTTCTGAACAGTGCTACCTGCAACTCATTGCTTTGGAACTGCTGTTTCCCTTGAAGCAATTTTTGATGAATACTTGGTAGATGTCTTTGTCACACCAGTCTTCAGTCTGCCTCCATATCATTAGCATTAAAATACCCAGCCCCAGATTTCTTCTTGGTTAACTTGTGCTGTTAGCAAGTTTGGTTTGTGTTTTATTTACGATTCCCCTCCTCACTTTTCAGAGATACCTTTATGAAAACCAAACTGAATTTCCCCACCACTCCCAACACACTAGGACTTAGGTGTTCTGTGTTAGTAGTGCTATAAAAGGAGACGAAAACAATGTAAGCAAAGGTAACCATCCATTTTTATATTATTTGAGTGTCCTATTCTTAAAGAGTTTTCAAAGGATTGGTGCAATATGTCTATATAGTAGTGAATTACCTAGTAGTGAATTCCCTAAGTAGTGAATTTGCTTTGTTAATGCTGTGATTAATTTTGGAAATGAAAAATAATATGTATACTTTTTTAGACAGCAAATGATCAAGCTGCAGAAAATGAGACTTTAGAAAATTCCCTGAGCTAAGCTGGGAGGACATGCCTCACAATACTTTATACTAGAGAAAAGTTAAGATGTTTTTACACGTTTTTATCCTAAATACAACATGAATTTCTCCTCTAAGCTTTGGTAAATTGTGAAATTCTGGTTTAAAAAAGGATAGATCATCTCTCGAGCTCTTCTTCCTAAGATATTTCAATAACTGTTAAGTGTTCCTAAGAAGAATAATAGTAACTAGAGAGTGACAGTTCTACCATTTTCTCTCACCCATCTGTCTGATTGGGAAGGAGCAGGGAAGATAATTTTCAAACCGGACGAGATTTCTTTCCCTTTTTCCATTTGTATTGATTTCATAGAAGAAGAATGTTGTACTTTGAAAGGTTGGCCTGCTTTCCTTAACTTTCTGAAATAGCAATGAAGTGGGTCAAAATTAAGATACTCTATGCTTTTTTAATACATTTTTAAATTAGATATCATAATATGGAAGTGAAAGTTTTGAGGTTTTAGGAAAACATTGCAGGTGAAGATTACAATTTTTTTTCTTGTGTTTTAACTATTAGAGACATAAAGTTTGAGAGAGGTTTTTTTACTGTTATTTTTTTCCACATGATGACAGTGAACAAAGAACTGTTACTTTGTTTCAAAGATTTTTATAATCATTTTCTTCCATTTATAATATCCTTTATTGAAAATATATGCAATTTTTCCTTAAGACATTTGTAAAGTGAGAGCATATTCACTGGCAATTCTATATGAAAGGCAAGATTTGTAGCTCTCTATCGTCCTAACTGCTGCTAAACAAAAAATAACTTGTGCAAGTTGGTGATTGAGTAAGACTGCTGCTGCTTTGAGATACTGTTTTTCAGTCCATTAACATTTGCAAGTTAGTTGAATGGACTGTCACCCACTTTTCTACTAGATGAATGGATGGGTTCTCCAGATCTGATTGTCAGTCCTAAAACAATACTTTATTACTGGCAGTTAACTGGGAAACTTTTAGGGAGAAGGATCTGGGAAGTATTTTTGGGTGACAGGGATTTTGGCACAAAGGGAGCAGGATGGAGCAATTTGGAAATGTGGGAAGAGCAGTAGGTAACATTTGTTTACATAAACATTGTAGTATGTTTTCAGTTAGTTGTGCCTAATTAAGTGAATGGGGATGAGCTTTTTCCTACAGGTTTGAAAAATAATAAAATTAAAAATCCTGAACTGACACTACACATTTTCTAAATCTTTGTTTAAAAGATCTTATACCTTGTGAGTGGTTGATGCCATGCTAAAAGCTCACTGCTATGGCAGGTTTATCAGGATGTGAGTTACTCCTGTCCCCTGGAAATGCTTTCATAGATATTACTGAACTGTGTTCGTATGGCTCTCTGAATTTATTTAACTGCATTGCTGAAAGGTAGACAACTATACCAAAAAGCATATCTATTTATATGCTCCATTTCCTATTAACTTGCTGCTCAGATGGATAATCTAATACCCCCACCGCCACTCCTCTACCTTGCTGAACATATCTGCCTTTAATGAGCATGGTGATTCATACCAGCAGGAGCTTTTTGTGGGGTGGTTTTCCACTGGATCAACAGGCTGATTGACTTCATTTTGTGTCCTTAACTGCTAAAACAGCTGCTAAGTTGAGTGTATGTGAAAGTAGAAATGGGGGAAAAAAAACCCCGAAGGTTATTTTCATGGGAGCATGCGGATCAACTGTAAGGAAAAACTGTAACTTAATTTTATTGTTTAATCTGAGGTAGTGATGACTGTGATGTAGACAACTTTTCATGTTTGTTTGTTAAAGCCATTTCAGCGTGCTGAAATACACAGGAATCTAACCTTTGGTTAGTACAAAGGGACCCATTACTGTAGCATTAAACAGGCTCGCATACAATAGGCAGTGTTTGTTTCTCCTATAGATATTAGATATGGAGAGAGAGGAGGAAGAAAGGAGTCTCTAGATTAAGAGAGGGAGTGTTTGAAACAAGTTGAGGTCACTAATGACCTTTTCTTCTTTCCCCAAGCAATCTTTTTTGTACTCATATTTTTTTCAAACGTCAAACATAGTTAAAAATCCTTTGAAATAATCTTATGTCAAATTATGGATTCCATGTGTTGAACTTGACATTGCGATAAAGTGATTGGGTATTTGGATGATAACTGTGAAAGTATGTCAACCATATGTGAAGATTTTAAAAATCAGTAATGTCAAATCAGGCTAGATTGGAAGAAAATTCTCTTCTTATTAGTTTATGTTTTTGTTTCTAGCCATGGATTAAACTAGATTTTTTTTAGAATGTTTAGCTGCTGAAACTTGTAGCTTGCTTTTGTATTTACCTGTTTAGGTTGTTTGTTATTCCAGTCCTTCTTAAACATTTAATTCTGTATTTTTCTGAACATGGGAAACCTTGACTCCTAACATTTATATCCTTTCCTCTCTTCCTCCTCTACTACTTCCAGTCATGGTTTAAATGCACTGAATTCTGTTGTTCCTTTCGCTTTCTGTGTGTCTGTAGGGCATGTGTAGTACAGGGCAGCATTTGTCAGGAAAGTGAATGAGATGTATTTGATTTGTCTTTTTTATGTACTTACATGATGAAACCTGTACTAAGGCAGGCCAACATGTTGTAGGGCTAATAAATGCTGGATTTTTTGTTTGTTTTGTTTTGTTTTCTCCATTGGAATTTTTTTTTGTTCTCACCAAAATGAACCTAGGATCATTTCACTTACGGCAGGCAGACATGACAACACTATACTATGAAGTGGCCACCAAGATCTTATCCAGAGCTGCTTTCTTTCATAGTTGTTTACTTATCTCTGCTTCTCAGCTTTGCATCAAGGCCAAGTGACACTGTTTTTACTTTTAATTACTGTCCTACTAAAAGTAACATCAGTGTTGCCCCACAGAGTCCTCTTCCTCTTGTTCTCAGTTGTGCATTTCTGCTCCTCCCTGCTGTTGGACCTCATGATTTTGTGACTGCCAGAGCAGTGGGTGGACTGATTTACGGGCTGTCTTTATGGGCACAGAATCTGGGGCAGACAAGAGACTGCCATTAGTCCAGCTGCCAAGTCAGGCCTCTCAGCCTTTCAACCTCTATATCTACCAAGATAAATTGACAAGACACTGGCTTTGCCAGTAGAATAATAGTTTTTTCGCTGTTCATGTCTCCTCTAGGTAACTGTGCGGTCACATGGGTGTCTGCACCAGTGTAAGATAAGAACAGCAGTATCCCAGAAGATTAATAAGAAAAGTGGGATTGCGTCTCTGCAATGAGCTATGGTTAAATTGATTCAGCAGTATTATAAGACTTTTTCCCTCCCTATGGGGAGGGAAAAAGAATAGGGAAACAACAAAAAGCCTTGATCTTACTTTGTAAAGAATTCTGGCTGTTTGCTGAAAGGAGTGTTGCCACAGGTGGCTTCAGTTTTTGTTTGGTAACTTGTTTAGTAATTTTTAAACTCTTTTGAAGTCTTATGAGGTCCATAAAAAGGAAAAAGAATAGTGTCATAGATCTCTTAATGCACTTCTAGAATTTTTATTTACAAGATGATTTGAGCAGTGTGCGAATAATGAAACCTGAACCACACACTAGTAAGTAATTCTTATATCTTTGCAGGGTCTCCTTTTTCTTCCTTCTCTCTGCTGCAATGCCCAAGTGTGTTTTGCTTCATTTTGGGACAGAATAGTGCTGTGACAAAGACTTCCTGCAGACCCCCTTCTCTTCCCTCTTTGTATCTGGCAAACTGACTACTGCCTTTAATCACTGCTGACTGTGAAATTAAAGTTAGTAAGACTTCATCAGGTAGTACACTGGATGCTGATTATTCAGAAGCCTGGATTTTACCTTTCAAGGTTTTTTTTCATCTGCCACAAGAAGAAATCTATATTACGGTTGCTTTCACGGGTTAATTATTATTTTATGAGATTAAGCCTGAGCAAACTTTGCAGATGTTTCTTACATAAAGTAAGATATTTGAACTGTCATGACACTCTCATGAGGTTCCGGAGCTTCTCTCTTTTCCCATCTGCTTATACAAAAGCAGCAGGCTATTCTGAAGGAATTTCACAGCTTCACTACTGTAATTTCAAGCTTGGTCATTATATGTAAAAGTGAGGGTACACATAGATACCCTAACTAGTTATCGTAGGTTTTGCCTGTAGGATGTGGGTATCCTTAGTGCTTTACCAGCATCTGTTTCAAAGGTTTTTGTTATGCCTTGGCATAGTAGTACTCTTCAGCTCTCAGTATTGGGCAGGGGTAGAAAAATCCCATTAAGAAAATGCATCTGAATAGCTGGACTACTTTTGGGCTGATTTGAATGCAAAATAATTGCAGTGAGGTAGCAATCTCTCAAACGTTTATATTATCATTTTGAACTCTTTTTGAGCTTTTTTACTGCTAAATTGTTTGAGACTTCTTCTTTTGGACATGAACTTATTGTGGTATTCAGTACTTCATCTTACCTTTACTTTGTAGATGGTATTCAGTTACTGAAGGAAAGAAACATAACAAACTAGTGAGTAACTATTCGTAAAAGGAAAGCAAATTGCATCCTTGTTTTAATAGTATTTCAAAACCAAGGGACTCTCAAATCTAACTATTTTGCAACATATAGAACTTCTTTTAAACTATGCCTACAGTAACAGTCCTAATGTTACCTGAATTCAGCTTGATATTTTAAGGCCCATTTTAATTATTACTCTTTAATTGACTATTGTAACTTGTTCCTTGTAACGGTTAATCTGTTTTTTTTTTTACTGTTAGTGGGTTGTCAAGTGTAACTCTCTTACTCATATTATGCTACTTTGCAAATAGACGTCCTAAGCCTAAAATGATTATTTTACTTTTTTTTTTCTCTTTTGCTCTTTTGAATCTGAGAGAGTATTGTAACAGCTAGCATGGAAGTTCTAGCTCTAACAATACCATGGTGCCTTTGGGATGGCAGGTTGCCACTTTTGTGTAGTGTTGTGAATAAAATGTGAATCGAGATCTTGTTTTTAAGATGGCCTGTTAGAATTGGTCCCATGTATGCTGAATTATGTGCTGTCAAAATTCTACCCATGGTGCATGATAGCTGAATAATGCCTGATAATAATGCCTGATAATAATGCCTGATAATAATGCCTGATAATAATGCCTGATAATAATGCCCTAATAATGCCTGATATGCCTCTTTTGAAGGATTTTTAAGGTTTCTGTAATGTTACGCTATGTGTAGGCTTTTCCTTATATAATTCAATTGTGCCCCAGGTGTTGGCTTATTCCATTCTTCTAATGTGAGAGCTCTTTTTTTTTTTTTTTAAATTTGGCTCTTGCTGTTTTCCTGAAGTTTTGTTGTGAAGACTCTCACTTTTGTTGGCCCTAAAGCCCGTGCTTGCTATTATGTTCTGTGAAATTTGTTAAAGAACTCTTCCTGCCCATTGTGGCTCTATGAAATGTTACTTTTGTTTTTTTGATACAACTACTCATAGCTGTTCGTTGCTCAGGAGGGCTATTTTAGATCGCCTTTGCAATGCCCACAGTTGGGTCAATGGCAAAATGAGGACATAATCCTCTAATTCACCCTTTTATCTTTAATCTATTGTCTGCAACATTTTGCTCCTAGTGTCCACTGCAAACTTGCTTTAAAATAGATGCAGGATAAAAGAGAGATGAGGGTAACACCAGTGTCATTTTCCAGGCAAACGAGTTCTAGGGAAGTCCTGGGTTCCAGCATCTCTGACTATATCCCTTTAGTAGCTCAGCAGCTATGGTTAATCAGGTGCCTTCTTCAGGGGATTGCTTCCTAGGAGTCTGATTTATTTTTTATTTGTTAATATCATCTAATTAGGATGAAGCACATTTTGTGCACAGCTGCCATAGCCCTTTTTTGTTTTTTAGATTTCTTGTGAGTTTTTAAGTACAAAAATTTTTAAGTAAGAATGGATGCTCTAAAGGTACATCCTGCTGTAAAATATTTTCATGTGAATATTGTGCATTTTCATAGAAAAGTACCATATCCAGCAAACTATAGCAGAACTCTTAATTATTTTCAGTGTTAAGCTTGAGGAAATACTTTTCTCACGTCACATATATTTAATTTATTAAAATTTGAATGTGTACTGGTAAACGTATTTTCAGAACTTAATTTTGTCTTTAAGTCAGCCAGGAAGGATATGGACTGATTATTCAGTTGTGACAGGTCTTGTATTTGCTTTAATATTTTACCGCTGAATAGAGAGTGGCAGTTTGGAATCATTCTCTCCTCTTGCCCACCCTCTGAACTTGCATGCTTTCTAAATTAGCTTGTTGATCTTCATCCTCCATATTGTTAACTGTTGATATTCTTGTTCTTTCCCCTATAACCGTCTGGATCACTATATTTAATGCAGACATTGAAACTGACCTTTCTCCATCCCCTGTTTACAATCGGTTGCCCTTCCTGATTATCCTATTGTAATATTAGTTATGATTTTCAGCACTCTGTGGAGAAAGGAGTTAAAAACTCATCTCTTATTGGTAGTTAAAAAAGTTAAAATTGGTAGAAAAAATGAAAACTTTATTCTTTAAAATATTAAGCATCCTACTTAGAACATGAATTTGTAAATTATTCTGAGTAATACCTAGTAATTTAGACTAACATCACTATTTAATTAAATCTTTCCACAAGGAATGTCTTACCAATGATGATTCTGTTGTAGAAATTTTCAACTGTTTAGTACAACTACTTCTACTTTCTCATAAGACTTGCCTCTTATGTGTGACAAAATCATGGATGCAGGATGAATGAAATAACAAACAACCTGCAAACACAGGCTAGTGTCATGTAGTAATAAACTTTGAAGTGACTTGTCCACTTTTTACTGGCTAATTATTTGATCTTGAATGAAGGATGAACTTAACTGACCTAGCTATACCCAGTGGTAGGGTGTTTTAGGCTTATAACTGAGATTAAAAAAAAACAGCTCTTTTTTTACAAAACTAAAACTTCTGCAGTGGTTTTCAAACTTCCAAGTTCTGTTACTTTTGACTATCTTTTTCATTAGCATATTCAAAAATAGTATGCTTTCTTTTTCTTATTGTGTGGTTTATGCTCTTTTTAATTGCAGACGACTTCATCTCAACAAGAAAGCAACAGACAAACAGCCATACAGCAAACTTCCTGGTGTTTCACTTCTAAAGCCCCTGAAAGGAGTGGATCCTAATCTGATAAACAATTTAGAAACTTTCTTTGAACTGGATTATCCCAAAGTAAGTATCTACAACTTCCTACCCGCCTTGTGTGTACCTCCCCCTCCCAAGTCATATTGGGAGCCTGGGCTAGAACTACTGAACTACTAAATTTAATCGTTACAGAAGGTTTGTGGTGTTTTCTTTTTCTTTTTTTCCCCCCTTTTTTAGTCAATACACAGTAACATTTTCCAAATGTCCGTTTTTTCCAGAAGCTGAGTGTAAAAGGGATATGACCAAGACTTGTGGTCAAAACATACTTTATGCTTAACTAAGATTTTATTACTCCAGTATTGTTTCTAATTAATAATATTATGAAATACTTTTATTTTGGAGGCTCATGTAATGATGAGGCTAAGTGCACTTTTTCAGTTTAATATTTCTTTGTGACAGATTGCCTAAAAAAGAACTTTTGCTGATGGACTAATAATCAAAAGAACTTGCTGATGATTCACTGTCTTTCACCAGTGGTTGGTGTGTGGCATAGTTCTGAAGCCACTTGCCAGTGTAGAAAAATAAATAATAAAAGCTCATACTTGCTCTTGCACAGTATTTGACTTTGTAACATAAGTGATAAGTGTGTTGCATCCTATCCGTGTTTCAAATAACCTATAACTTAAGGGAGAAATCAGCAAATGCCTGCAGTGTCACATACGAGTTAGTCCTTTTTTTAATTCCACAGTACCGCGGTCTAACTTTTCCTTCAAAAGTCCTTAGTTTTAAAACTAGAAACAGAAATTTTTTCTTCTGTGTTCATCTCAAAACTGCTTCTGGCACTGCTACTTCAGTCGTGAAAGGTCAAAGGCATATATGTAAGCTGTACAATGAAGTAAGAGAGAAAGAAAAACCTTATCAAAACTGGTTAGCTTATTATTATTATTGCCAGGGGACATTTTCAAAAGCTTAAGACACCCTTTTTCTTTTCTAACTAGTATGAAGTACTACTCTGTGTACAAGATCATGATGATCCAGCTATTGATGTATGCAAAAAGCTTCTTGGCAAATACCCAAATGTGGATGCTAGACTGTTCATTGGTAAGTTGTGTAGCTCTAGTGGGATTTTTACAAGATATTATTAGAGAGTCCTTCAGTTATATTTGCAATATTTTTAAATGAACAGCTGTCTTGTTCTTTGGATGTGCTTCTGTAGTTTAATTTTATTTTAGAGAGTGGGTAAAGAAAGTGAGATTGCCTTTGGAATCTCTTGACATCAGTTTAAAGAAAAAACTAGGACGAATAATAACTTGTAAACAAAAAAAGTGGTTTTTTTTTTTCCTTCTAAATCTGGTACACAGCAATTTGAATTCTGTCTTTGCAGTGAACGAAGTGCAGGGAGTGACTTGGAGTTAAGTAACTGAAAAGTAACTTAAATCTATTTGAGCTTGATCTGCTACAGCAACTTTTCTTTCTTCAATTTAGAGCCTGTAGGGCTATTTCCTCACATTCCATTTTCCTTAGAGAGGGGATGGGAATATCTAATCTACAATAGTCATATGCAATAGCATAAAGATGTAGAGAATACCTGCTGTGCAGTGTGTGGTATCTTTGTAGCTCTACTCCTCTTTTAATTATGTTAACCTTGATAATGCACCATTTTGAGTTAGCACTTTTTTTAAAGTCTCTTTATCATCATAATAAGATGTGAAATGTACAAGTAAATGAATATGTGGTATTTAAATCCTATTCTTAATAGTAGGTGGATTTTTAGAACTGAAAAGTAAACTGTTGTTAAAACAACTAAACAGCTAGAATAAGGAGTCTGGATTCTAAAAAAGACATTCTCTGCATGTGTGATATTTCTAATTTTTAGGAGGTAAAAAGGTTGGCATCAATCCCAAGATTAACAACCTGATGCCTGGATATGAAGTTGCTAAATATGATCTCATATGGATTTGTGATAGCGGAATCAGAGGTGAGTGTGTACAGTAATGTGCTGATTGTTACAGTTCTTTCTAAATTCACTATCTTCTTGCTGCCTGTGGACAATTAATTTTGATTGTTTAGACCAAGAATTGAAATGAAAATGAGGGCCAAAAATCTTTAAAAAAATCTCATTAATATTTTTAGCCTCTAACTAAAGATGTTAAGCTCAATTAAAAAGAAATGTTCCCACTGTTTTCATTGTGCACAGTATTCTATGAATTGCCTGTTAATCATCATTATTATTTTACTTAAACTTTGTCTCAATATATGGTACAACAAAATGTCACCTGATAGTAGGAACAGAACATGAATCTTGGTGCCTTTGTACAGACAGACTGATTTGTCATTATGAGCTGTCTATTTATATATTTATTTTTTGTCACACAGTAACACCAGACACACTGACAGATATGGCTAACCAGATGACTGAAAAAGTAGGCTTGGTCCATGGGCTACCATATGTTGCAGATAGGCAGGGGTTTGCTGCTACTCTTGAACAGGTAAGTGTAATGTTGTCTGGACTTCCATTGCAATATATTCCTAACTACAAACTGTCTGGTGCTTTTTCTATCCTTTATGTGAAGAAATGTTTCAATTTCAGATGTGTTACCTGAAAGTAAATGCCTGGGATAATTTTAAATATCTAAAGTACTCCGGTTTCTAAATTCTGCCAAAGCATTTTAAATGTGTATTTAGTATGTATGATTATAATAGAAAACATAAAAAATACAGCATAAATAATTGCTTTCTCTTAAAGTTTAATTATATACTAGTGGACTGTTTTATCACTTGACCTCAAAACAAACTTTGTGTAGAAAAATAAAAACGTTTCAAAGTCTAGCTTGCAGATTATCATGCTTTATAACACTGCCTACATCCCACTCTTTTCAGAGGTGCTGCTTTTGTGCTATTTTCGTCATAACACCCTCTGAGCTTTGTGCTTATCTGAGACATAGATGTGTATGTTTACTAATACGAGGTAGATTTCTTGCATCAACTTTTCCATCTTATATTTTCCTTTTAGACTTTATAACCCTTTATGGGAAAATAAAAGTTCCATAGGCCTACTCTTTGTTGTGAGATGAACCACTTCCTTTTTCTTTTTGAAACTACCTTTTTCTGTACTTTTATTTTGTCTGTCTTAGCACTTGTTTTGAAAGAGAAGGTGAACAGATGATTTGTATGGTATACCTTGCCACTCTTCATCTTTCCTGTCCTCCTCTTCTTCCCTCTGCACTGTCACTGAGTTCTGTGTTTTGTAGTAGGAAGGAGCAGAGTTTTCTTGTTTGCTCTTCATGTCTCAAGGAATGTAATTTCATAGCACTGTCTTTTATTATAAACCAGCATGAGCTAGTGATTTTTGCCGTAAGGCTGGCTAATGTGTGTTGAAAGCAGAAATACGAGAGGTAGAAGTGCAGTGAAATTCAGTATTCTTTCATTACATGGAGAAAGGGCTTCTTGTGTGATCTTTGTGAAGCAGAAAGTCTGAATTAATTTCTCATGGAGAAGAAAAAAAGGCAAGGAGCTATGCAACTAAGTAATTGTTAAGTAGAATTGTTAAATAGAATTACTCCTCCTGCTTCTGTATTTCTGTGACAGCTTTTACTTCAAGATCCAGTTCAAGATTATCATGCGTTTTCTTCAGTGAATAAGTAGTTTATTAAAAGCAATGTAGAGACCATGTAGGAATAATGGGAATGAATGTCTCTAGCCCTCAAGCAGGACTATCACTTTATAGGATATGCCTTATATTAACTTGTTAAATATTGTAGAAAGGACTTCAGCATTGTGCAGAGTTTATCTTTGGCTGCATAAAACAGTCTTTACTGAACTACTGTATATAAAAGGAAAAGAGACAAGCCTCTTTGTTTTAGCTGTCATCATAGAACATTAAATCCTTGTGACTGACTTAAAAGATTTTTAATATTAATAAATAGTAGTTTCAACTGTGATAGTTTAATTTGCATATTCAACATGCAGTCAGTTTATGAATTTGTAAAATTACATAATCTCAGTCGGACTTCTTAACACATGTCTAACAAATGTAAAAAATTTTAGATGATACTTCATAAGATTACAAAATATACTTTTATAGGACAAGTACTGAGTATAACCAATACTGTCCTCTCTTCTGACTGCTTGTTTCTCTTAACTGGAAAAACTACAGTCATTGAAAGGTTTAGACTGAAAAACTGTTTATTCAGAAACTTGTAAACTCTTGTACTTGTGCACTTGTTGCAAAATTCTGTAAATGTGTATGTGTTTGTCTTAGGTAGCAATAGCCTCAAGTTAGACACACCCCACAGAACTGGCCATCTTGAGTAAGATGATATATTTGTGATAAATTGACTGTATATATATTTTCTTTTTTTAGTTTCATTTAAATACAATACATCATTCTCACATGATGTATTGTTTCATGAAAATTGTCTGAATAAAGGAACCCTTGTAAAAACTATTTATTGGGTCTTTTGAATGTTAGGAAGCCGTAGCAATGGAGATTATCACTGATGGTAAAGGGAAGGAAATACTGAATTCTATGCAATAGCAAAATTGCTCACTTTCTCCCATGTTGGCATAGGGGAAACATTTAAAAGCGCTCAAGCTGCCTTCCAAAATGAAAATGTGCTTATAAGAATTGCTGAACTGTAGGGTAACGATTCAAAATTAACAGGACAGCCAGTACCAAACAGTTTGATTTTGAAAGTCTTTCCAAGTATGCCATCAAATTTGGCTAGGTTTGGCTCGGATATGTTTTGTTTTGCCAAACCTTTTTGGAGAAATATTTATGAAAAGCTGTAAGTGGAATAGTACTTGCATAAATATATATAGATTTTCAAAAGTCCTATTTATTGTATTCTTTTGCAGGTTTATTTTGGAACTTCACATCCAAGATCATATATTTCAGCCAATTTAACTGGCTTCAAATGTGTAACAGGAATGTCATGTTTGATGAGGAAAGATGTACTGGACCAAGCTGGAGGACTGATAGCATTTGCGCAATATATTGCTGAAGATTATTTCATGGCCAAAGCTATAGCTGATCGGTAAGATACCTCTGCAGTGAGCTTATTTCTTTAAGTGCCCTTTTAATTTATTTGTTTTCAATATAGTACATACTGTAAATAAAAATTCAGTTATATCAGATATTCAACAAAGTACTTCATGTTCTGTCCTACTAATATAGCTTAATTATTTCTCAAAGATTATATAATTTTCAATTTCCCTAGAAAAGGAGTTTCTGAGAACTGAGCAAATATAGTGGTATTTGAGTATTTGCTGTGTTCCAAATAAGACCTGACAAAATATTTCAATTTTGTTTTTTAAATCCATTATAACAGCATGGCACTTAGAGTTTAAAAGTTTTCTCAGTGTAATAATATCATGAGATAATTTACAGTACAAACATCTGAGCACTTCTTATTTGGAGGATGCTTACTTTGTGGATTTGTTTTTCAGGGGCTGGAAATTTGCGATGGCCACACAGGTTGCAATGCAGAACTCTGGATCATATTCTATTTCTCAGTTTCAGTCTAGAATGATCAGGTAATATGGAATGTTTACTTTTTACCCTGTCCTCCCGTCACCTACATCCAGTGTGGATAACTCAATAGTTATGAGAGAGAATTTTCCAAAGCTAATTTTCATGTAATGTCAGGAAGGCTAAAGTTGCAATGAACATTTGGATGTACCTTTCTTCTTATTTGGGAAATAAAGCAGTGGATTTTAAGACTGACCTATGTACAGTTAGTGTACTATTAGCATTAAAAAATATTAATTTTTAAATTTCTTTTATATTTAATATGATTAAAAGCATTTTTACAACAATCTACTTGAAGATATAATTAAATGAGAAACTTTATTAACATGTTCTCAAGCAGAGTTTGGGGGCTTATCACTTGATGTGGTCTGGGAGTGGGATATAGAGTACCATACAGTCAAAACTGATGATTTTCCTTTTTATTCTTTAGGTGGGCCAAGCTGCGAATTAATATGTTGCCTGCCACAATAATTTGTGAGCCAATCTCAGAGTGCTTCGTTGCCAGTCTAGTTATTGGATGGGCAGTTCATCATGTGTTCAGATGGGATATAATGGTATTTTTCATGTGTCACTGTTTGGCATGGTTTATATTTGACTACATTCAACTAAGAGGTGTTCAGGTATGTTGTACCACTTTCTTTTGAAGTTCCATATCTTTTATTAGTGCTTCAGCACTAGCTACTTCAGCAAAAAGTAAGGATACTTACAGTAATGAAATGCTGCTTTAGGCAATATAAAAAAAAGAGGTCAAATTATTGTCACTTCAGTCCTTCTGAGTTCAGTTAAGAAGAATAACACAAAAGGAAGATAATAGCACTCAGTTACAGTTTTGTTCTGTGTATGCACCTGCTTCTACATGAAGTTTGGCTACATGGTTTTCTCTCGCTTTCTAGGACTAAAGTATTTGAATAGCAGTTTTGAGAGGATTTAGTTTTTAGATATTATTTTTCTTGGCTTTTTTTTTTAAGGGAGTGAGGAGCAAAGCCTATTCATTTTTGTCCATTGATGTTTTGTGTCTTATGAGACCCGAGGTTTATATAAAATTACATACTTTTTTTTTTAACCTACTTTGGTACTGAAAAATGAAATTGCTGAAGAGTTTTAGTCTATTCTTAAAACTAGAATTTTCCTATGACTAGAAGGAATGAGGTCTTAACAAAACTGAATATGGAAAAATATCACATAAATCAGAACAACATTTGTTCTGATAAAGTTGTAGGAGTTCTTCAGACTTTTCTTTCTCTTCTGACCATATTCCATCCAAACTTGATCTGCAGTTATCTGTAAATTCAGATTTATCACATGTTTCTTGTCACACTGAAAAATAATCTTTGATACTTAGTGGAACAAAACCAACCAAACAAAAAAAAACCCACAAAAAGACCCCCCCACAAGTTTTTGACCTAAAGCTATAGGGCCCTTAAAGAGCAGCTACACAGTCGTGTTTCATCCTGAGCAGTATGTACACAGAGGAGTGGTCTGATATTAGAAAAATCTTTATGCTTGCTTTTCTGAAACCTCTTCAGTTCCAGCCCTGGATGTGGCATAAAGTTCTCTATCAAGCAGAAAATACAGAGAGGCTGTAAGCTGTTTTGTTCTTAGGGTTTTTTTTTCCCTATGTGACAGGCCAAAGTCTTGTTTACTTAGATTTTACTCCTCTAGGAATGTTCAATAGTCCAATCTCCCATCTAGGGGTTGATACTTCAAGGCCTGTGACAAAAGTCTAGTCTGTCTGAAGGCAGTTTTGGTGGGTTGGTTTGTTTTCCAAGCTTTCAAAACAAACAATAACAAGAAAAGGGAAATTGTATCATTACATTTCTTCTAGCTAGCCTCAACATACTAATGAGGTTTCAAGCCTTCCAGGTCATTCTACTATACTGCTTTTCTTCTAATGTATGAGATCTTAGTTGAAACAGAAGAAAATCTCGCCCCATAAAAAATAATGTAAAAGTTGTATGATAAATGTTAGGAAATACTTGTGCATAATATAAATATTTTAAATGTAATTGAATAATCAGTGTTTAAATGTTTGTTTTTTATATTCCTAGGGCGGTGCTTTATGTTTTTCAAAACTTGATTATGCAGTAGCTTGGTTCATCAGAGAATCCATGACCATTTATATCTTCTTATCTGCTTTGTGGGACCCCACAATTAGCTGGAGGACCGGCCGCTACAGGTTACGTTGTGGAGGCACTGCAGAAGAAATCCTTGATGTATAGCCACAGCTTTGTAACTGTGAATGTCAAAAAGAAGGGGGATGAGAAGGAAAAGTATTACGATTTGTTTATATAAATGCTTTTAAGAAAATCTACCTTCAATAGTTTTATTACTTGTACGTTTTGGTATCTGTTCTTTAATTTATTTTTGCATGGCACTTGCATCTGTGAAAAATACATCTGTAGTCTTGGCCAAATGGTACCTTGCTCCTATGTACAAAAGGAAATTGAGAGAACTGGTCCTAGCATCCATTTTCTCCATGGATGCTCTGCAGCAAACTAAAAACGGTATCCTTCTGGATATGAACAGCTTCTTACTCTGTGATGTGCTGGTCTAGCAGATCCAGGGTTCAAATAGCTACTGTCTGTCTGGATTGCACAAGGCAGCACCTTGTAAAACCACAGATTAAAACAAACAAAAAAATGATTTCTGTTAATATCCCACAAGATTGAGCTCATGACAGGACTTTGAGAAAGAAGCTTTTGAATGCTTTATGCCTACCTCTTGCAGTTGCTGCAGAACAAAATGAATGGAAAGGTAAATAGAGTTTGCAAAAACAAAAGCTTAACTAAAGCTGGAGTTTTGTTTATATGTATATATGAAATATTTTTGTGTCATTGCAATTAACCAAAAGTGGACTGAGTTTGATAAGAATTGGAATTATTGGTTAGTTACGTTTTGTTGAAGGCAACTTTTGGCCAACTCCAATCTGGTTCTGTCTGAACCTTGTTAAGCACTGTGCTGTAGTTAGACTAGCTGGTCCCCTTTACTATTCCCATCCTTTTTTTAAGAGGTGTTTTTGTTTTTCCTGTGAGCGAGTGCTTTGATAGGGGGTGTGTGTGAGAGTGTTTGTGTGGGGCACAGTAGGGGGTGGGAGGGGAGCAGAAGTACATTTCAGAAGCATTTCACACATGAGCTATTTTCTTACACAATGTCTTAAGAATGTAATTTCATGATGCAGGTATTTAATAACTTTTTAAAGTGAACATATATACCTATACTAGTCACTAATAAGTATTCAATAGCAGTAGATATTGTGACTATATTAAAGGGCCAGATGAGTTTGCTGGTACTGATTAAAATTGCAATCTTAATTTAAATATCAAACTAAGTCTACTCTTGGCTCTTTGCCTTCTACTGTTAGTCTAGCCTTTAAATTGGATCTTTGTATTCCAGTGGTATGACTAAAAGGACTAGATTATAATGCATGCTGTGTTTTTCTTCCCCTCTACTCCTTGTAGCTTGCTTTCCAACCTCTTTGTGAGACTTCTTAACTTGTGGCGAACTGGACTTGTTTTGTTTGAACTTTTTGTAATTAAAAAAAAACCAAAAAAACAAACAAAAAAAAAACAAAAAAAAAAAACCCACAAAGTGAGAGAGGGATATTGCATAAGCCTTTTGTTTTCATAATTGTATTTATGCTGCTTTCCTTTTCTTCAGAATGGAATAGCATATTGTCACCATGAACATGAGCTGCTAATTGCAAGGCTGACAGTGTCAATATGGCAGCTTTAAAAGTTGGACAGCACTTCTATGTCAAAGCATAACGTGTAGCATATTAGCAATAATGATATGTGTTTATAAACATGGACACTTCTACCTTACTGAGCCAATTCCTTAACTGTCATATGCTACACACAAGTGTGTATGTACATGTCGTAAGACTCTGGGCCAAATTACTTCATCCAGCTTAATATTTTTTGCCTTATGATATCATTGAACTTTAATGGGGATTTCTATGTGAACAAAGGCTTTTGATGCATGCTGCATTCTTTTCATGTGAATCGGGAGGAAAGTCCTGAGGAAAGTTGCACATTGAAAGCTAGTCTAGTTGTGACCCACTAAAACACTTTCTTTTCAATATTGTTTCTACATAGTTGAATTTTTGCTGACAGTGTTCATAATTACATTTGTTTCATGAAGTTTGATGCCATTCATTGCACTGCTGAAGTGAAGCTTAGCTTGCAATCAGCTTGCTTTATGCTGATTTCTATGCAGGCAGTGAAATAAAACCAAAAAAGGCTGAAAAGACTTCATTTACAAAAAGCGTAGGTAAGAATAATTGTTGTGTTAATGAGTGCTTTTTGCATTGGTAGAGTCATCTTTGACAAAGAAACTGAAGCATCATATAAGCAAAGAGCTTGATTTCGGTACTGCTCATTTGATTATGAAATGGAAATCAAACTGTAAAATGTTGTAGAAGGTGCTGCAACAGAATTCCTAGAGGTTTAAATATGGCTGATTTTTAAAAGGTTGTATGATCTACAGATATGTCAAATACATCACATTTATTTAAAATCATTGTCTTGTTCTTTTTGTTTTGTTTAAAAATAAACTTTGAATACAATCAGTGTTTGGAATACATATTTTTTTCCTGACTGTTTTGCAGTGACTGTAATTTAAGAGATTTGGGATCTAAGTGCATATGGCAGCTTTGAAAGAACTAACTTCTTAATTGCAATAAATTGGTGTGCCTTTTTGGTTCTTCATACCTGGGCAATCTGCTTTGGATTTTTTTTCTCCTGAAATGACTTATGTGCATGAATATTATTTTAAACCAAACTTTAAAAAACTAACAAACAACAACAAAAAAAAACTTCAGTATACCAAACCCTCAGTGGTTCCCTATTGTAACTAATCAGTCTATATTAATGCTGTGGAAATGCTTATCTTCCCCCTAAAACATGTAGCTCTGTGTGTGTGTGTGTGCGTGTATGTGCGTGTAACCAAGCTGAAATGGTTTATGCTTCTAACCACGTGCTTTAATTTATGATTTTGAAAGTGGTTTTACTCAAAGGCCACTTTTAGACTTAACCCGTTTATTTTCCAATCAACTAACTTTAGGTAGTCTGAGTTCCAGGAATTCTCAGGTTAGTCTTGCTCCACAAGGGCTGTTACTAATTCCAGATATTGATGCTAAAGGAAACTAAGGTTTCATGTGGAATTCTGGATAATATACATGAATTTCTTTTGAGTAAATTGAACTTAAGTAAAAAAAAAAAACAAAAAAACAAAACAAAAAACAACAACAACAAAAAAAAAACTCAAAAAACCACACCACACCAAAAAAACCCACCCCACTTGGAAAGAAAATGGTAAGTTACAGAGTGGCCATACTATCAAACTCTATCCTGCATTTATTTCTGAGAATGTCTGAGATAAACTGATTGCCATAGGACAGCAAATGAACTCAAGTGATGATATGTTTCAAATAAAGGTTATTTAAACCTCTCAGCACCTAAACAAAATGTGACAAAACTTCCCCATGACAACAGACATGCAAACCTGGCAAATGGCAGTGGGAAAAGTTCTCATCTTAAGGTTAGTTTCATGTTTGGTTTTGAAGGTGTCTATGATTTCTACTGCTGTTTTGAAACTGCTCACTAATTTGGGGTATGTTTTTTAAGGGGAGAAAAAAAAGGCAAAACCAAACCCCACAACCACTGTTGTTTGTTCTGTGGATCTTGAGCATTTTAAATTTTGCTCCACCACAAAAATTTGCCCACTGCTGGTTAACCAAAGACAAATAATAGCTCTTAAAATTCCCACATTCTACTTTTCCTGCGTATGTATCTAGTCCTGAAGGACTGAACCCTCGTTGGTATGGAAGCAGAAGTCCTAACGCGGCCCTTCAAGCTGTACTTTCGGCCATGCCATATTTGTGTGAAGACTCCACATACCTCTTCTGTGCAGAGAGTGGCTGTTCACTATGTTACGGCTCTCAAAAGTCTTTGCCTCTAAAATACGTCTTCAGATGCAACTTCAACTGCAAACAAGCCAACCTATATCAAATTCCAGGGCTTTGTCAGCAGCTAGCTATAACCTCGTGCAGGGTTAGTTACTTGGAGAGATTTGTTTTCAAAAGCAGTATTAGATTAGAGCTTTGTAAGTTCTGAATGTACACTGCACAGTTTTGGCATAGAAAAGCATCTCACATTGTAAGCTCTTCAGTGGATACAGGTGTTTTTCTCAGCACTTAACTGAGGTCAAAATTATTAGTTTTATTTAGCTTATTCTTGTAAGTAGTGGTATTATAAAAAACAAACCCTAAAATTCCTAACATTCTCCAACTTTTTTTTTGAATCCTCTATTTCCTAAATTCTCATGAGATCAAGAGTCAGCTGCTAATTACATGTGATTTTCCACAGGTTGTGCAGATTTTGGTTTCAGATGGATTAGCAGACAGCTGCTTCTCATGAGTGCATGGCTTCTTGTTTTGAGCTCCATCAACTGTCCGTATTTTTCATTGAACTGTGACCATAGATGGTAAGAATGAGAGGTGCAAGTCAAACAACTTGCAGTTGGGGTTTGTGGGTTATTGTTTTATATTCTGTTCTGCTACTCTCCACCCCTCCTGCTAGCTTCTCTGTTGACAGGCTGCAGAAGAGCCTCAGCCAGAGCCATGTGCCGACGAGAATTAACAGGATGTTGTGGCTATTTTATATCCAGCCAGCTCGTGGGTGTATGGCAGAAGTCAGGCTTGTTCTTACAGTTGTGCAGGAAGTCAGTAAAGTCATTGGAAGCATGAAATGGGAGCTGTCAAAAGAAATCCTTTTCAGTGGACTTTGACATGAAATGAGTTACTGTTCTCGATTTGAGGTTTGCATCCTCTGGGCCTTTGTTAAACTCGGGTCTGCTGACAGGACTGCAGTGACTCAGAATTAATATTAAGATGTGCTGGTCTTTGAATCCTCTTGCCCTTTTAAGTATGATAAGTGTTTTTTTCTTCTTTTAAGACCTGCCTGTTGCTTTTAAAAGTCTCTTTTTAGATATTCAATGATAACATGGGGTTTGATGGCAACAGAGAAAATGTAAGGCCTATACATGATATATTTAAATTGTGGTAACATGTTCAACATATTCAAAAGTTACTCTCAACCTTGTGGAGTCTATGAAGACCTTCGGGGATTTTGTCAGTGTAACTGTTTTAGAAAAGGTTCATTTTATATATTTGTGTGTGTATATATAGAGATATATATATGAATGCAAGTACAAAACAAAAAACTAAAGTTTGAAGATGGCAAGCCTATTTTTCTTCTGTGCAGGAATCAGATAGGTCAATAGTAATTTTCTAATATAAAAGGTCAGTAATAAATATGTTTCTTCTTGGTGGCTTTTTTAAAATTTATTTTTTATTATCATCTCTTCATAGTGGTGCCTGAAAGCTGGTGGACTTCATGTTGTATCCAGTTTCACTTCTCCATTAGCTGACAGAGGGAAACTTGTGTAACTTCTTCTCAGGCCTCTTCACTCATTTGCTTAAGCGGTTCCGCTCTCCCTGTCCTTCGGCTGAGGCTGGCAACCCCACGGAGGGGGAAGGCGGAGGTTATGCTTCCCTCACCGGCAACCGAGAAGAGCAAGCCACGTGCTTTGGTCACCTGGCTCCTTTCTGTTCCATTTCACTGGGGTTAACTGTTCACCCTTGGTACCACTTCATCCCGAAGACCTTTGTAAAAACAGAGTTTCCACAGACAGAAGCATGGGGCATGGGAAAAGAGGAGATGAGAGAGAGAACTGAAGAATACAGTGTTAAATTCCCCTATCCTTCTAAATTCCCCCTAAATTCTTCTGGACCAAAAGAGGATAGGCAGGTCTGGGCTGAGGTTTGCTGGGCAAAAAATAAAGTATTTTGCTGAGTATTTTGCTGAAACCTATTTTAGTACTGGTTTTGGCGGCGTCTAGATTAAAGAAAGACTGAGACCTCTGAAATGTATAGCTAGATACAGTGTTTAGGATATAGCTGAGCAGCCTGTTTCTCTTGAGTTTTACAGGGCTTTCAGCAAGACCCATCTCAGAGCCGGTTTGTGACTGGTGTTTCCCACCTGCTAAAGGAGACACACAAGCCGGCAGGGAAACCTGCTTGTCCCGCAGCTGAGGAAACACCTCCAGATATCACTAAACAGGAAAGTGCTAAAAATAATTATAATAAAAATACTGTGTTAAAACAAACAAACAAAACTCGTTGAATGGATAACACCTACTGCTCGTGCCCATCCGCCTCAACCAGTCATACAATTGCAGGAGACTTTTGGGATGGCTCTTAATAAAACCATTCTGGCTACTTCCATGAAAAAAGAAAAAAAAAGAAACATATTAAACGTATTACTTTTTGTAATCATTGCAATCATGACCTGTAGCTGCTGGCTTCATCACTAACTCCTGAAATAAATGGAAGAAAAATGAAATAAACAGTTTTTCAATATCCCTGATGTACCCCCGTGTGCCTCACGGCACATGCTCTGTCGGTGCTCATTGCGTTCTGTAAAGAGGTAGTCGGCTCTGGGAGAGGAAATCCAGAAGCTATCCATCAAGCCAAGCTTCCCTTTCCTTGACTTCCCCATGGCCTGCCAGTCTTTTTGCTCCTGCCTCACCTGCTCTCACAACCTCGCTCCTTCCATGGGCCCTAGGCCCTGCTCCCTTCCCCGCTTTGCGTCAGGGCCAGGCCCAGCCATGGACTGTTCCCTGCCCCACAGCACGTTGCGCCAATAAGCGTTACCCTCCAGCAAGCCCCCTGGACAGGCCTCATGCAGGGGCTGCTCTCCCCATCCTCGCTTGTCTCCCCTGTTCCAGCCCACTGCACGCTCCTTGAGGCTCGCGTGTGGGGAGAAGAGCCTGTTGATCACTGATGCACAGCTGTGGATCTGCCGGCAGTGGCTCTTTGCCCCCCGAAATGACTCATGAAAATGTAGTTATGACCTAAAAGGGGTGCCCTCCATGCTTGATCATTTGCTTTTTTACTCAATTTTAGCAATTCAGTACAATTTGCCCTGTAACGTGGGCAGTCTGAAGAGCAGCACTTGGCTCCTGTGTATGAGGGAGGCAGCCTCCTCCTTCCCCAGCAATGGCACTGCTGCCTGGAACCCCAAACACATGGGTTTTACCCGAGAAAGATCCACACCAACGGAGTCTGCTGCAAATCTGACCAACGCACGAAGGGAAAGCAGTTCTTGCCTGGGAAGTTTAAGGGCACCCCTCAGCTCACACTGCTGAACGTGCCTTTTCCAATGCCCCAGAGCGATCAGGACAAGGTGCGGGAAGAGATCAGTTTGCTGCTTGGATGTCAACTCTTTCCTGCTTTTTTCTTGATATTCCAGTGTTTTGAAAGCTCTTACGAAGTGATTCTGTATGTCTAGCACCTGTCATATGGTCTATGAGGTGTAAAACTCTTCTGTTTTAATTTGGTTTAGTGCACACACAAAACCCTCCATTCTCTGGCTTCTGGGCCAGACTCCATCTCTGTTAGGTCACAGTTTCAATATTTTGGGTGGTGCAGTTTAAGATGAGAGGAAATACATTTTTTTTCCCCCTTTGGGAAATATGGGATACTAATCTAATCTCCTTGGGCTGCAGTGATACCCAAAACAAGGCTTCCGACACTAAGAGCGAGCTTTTGAGCTGCTGAGCTAACGTGTTCAAAAACACAATACTTGCAGCTCTTTTCTGAACGTGATGTTCAGCAGCAGAGGCAGCTGAACATCCCTTACTCTTTTGTGTGAGGCTTGCCCTGAACGCTGCAGCATGGGCACTACCTCCTTGCCCTGAA